>JAUZNJ010104966.1:0-67012 GCA_034780135.1 Jordanella pulchra | reverse complement strand
ATGGGATGAATGGAGCCAGGTGTGCTACTGCTTGGGTGGAAAGAAAACCAGCAGCCACACGACCCTTTCTGGAAGCACTTTGACACCCCTGCTCTAGAAGCTGCATTTAAACAGACAACATTTAAACCATCCTGCAAAGCTGTAATCCAGCGTTTATCTGGTTCCCTTAACCTCATTACTGTCTAAACAAGTGGCACAAGATCAAGCAGTTTTTCAGCTGGATTATAGGATTGAAATAAGAGAAAAGAAGCATTTGGTGACCCAGATGTCAAAGACTCTCCAACATGGAAGAAATGTGTTATTGGGGTTAGGACTGCAGATATATTTACCATCGTTTTGTTGCCCTATGGTACAGGCAGAGGTGGTCTAAGTATACCTCAAGGAAGACAGGTAGCAGAACAAAAGGACTAATTGAACAAAGGTTGAATCAATGATGGACAAGTGGACAACAAAAGCAACATACACCATGACTGATGATCCCCATAAAGACAAACAGATGGATAAACAACTGTATAGACAGACAGAAACATAAGGACAACAACATTTTGTCAACATTTTTTTTTCTCTGTAAGAACGAGACAAAATACTTCTATGATACTTTTATTAATTGTTTCTAAACACTTTTTTACAGTGCTTTAAGTGGTACCGTGTTATCGGAGAATTACACTTCTATGTCCAATCATTTGTTCTCCCGTACAGTTAAAGAACCTACTGAATATTTTCTCTCATGTGTTTTAGTCTTAAAAAAAAAAAAAACATAAAAAACAAAGAAATGATCAAAATAAAACCAGCAAATCAGACCTGAAGGATAATAGAACTGGCACCACGAAGTGAAACCTTAGTGGGTGTGATTAAAATGTATCTAAAAAAAGAGAGTAATAAATCCTGAAACTATCTATAGCTATGCAAATAAATGGTTTAAATATCTTTGATTATAATAAACAAATGTAATGATACAAAAATATACACCTCTTACCAGGATTGTATTGTATTTGTATTGAATACTTCCTTACCAGGAAGTATTGATACTCAAAGCTGTATCCGAATAAAATAGTATACTGACATAGTAGTAATAATAAAGAGAAGGGTATTTAAAATATTTTAGTGTTATTTATTTTAGATTTGTGGATTTATTTGTGCATTAAATACCTCAACCAACCTTAAAACGTTGTATTAGGTTTGAGGCATTTATCAGCATACTTATTTAACCAGAAACTGGGATTCTGTTGATAGACGTTTGTTAACAAAAATGTTAGGTATTTACATAATTGCTATTTTTTAAATTCCCAATCTATTGAAAATTGTATCGAATATCGACATTTTTTTAGGGTATCAATGTCGAGTTTAAAACCTCTTACATTCGTTGCTGGTTTGCGAGTAATATTTTTAGAGGCTCAAATACTGAGGACCAGTCAGTGCAAATACTTTAGTTTGGTAATAGAGCTGTACATTTTTTGCAAATCATAAATTATTTGCTTTTATTTTTACAACTTGGTCAAAGCTATAGTACAAGCTATGAATTTAGCTCTAACAAAAGGACGCGGAAGATTTGTCCTGCTAACAATCCTCGTGCTAAAAATGATTAGTCAAATGTCACAGGAGCAATAAAGCACGTGAGCCTAAATGTAAAAAAAAAACAGAAATGTTTGTTGTTTTTTCTTTATCTTGTGCACACAAGAAAAAAAACCTCCCCGCTCAGGGTATATTGTTTATACACTGTACTAAGCAGGACATACATATCTATATTAGGTTAGCTGTTTCAGGAACGCTAGCTAAACGGAAACAGTTTGCATTTGAAAATAAAAAGTCGAACAAACTGTTAATATTGATGGTTATTTGGTTTAAACCTTGTTTAATAAATCCACTCAGACGGACATAGGTCTGGCTTTGTGGCAGCCAACTGACAGCTACCTGCAGGGCTCATGGTAGCAGCTATCGACGGCTAGCTAGCGTTAGCACGGGTTTTCTCCGTTTCCACCCGGGACACGTTCAACCGGACTATCTTACTCACCGTGTGTCTGGATTGAGGAAACATCATGTCAGCAGAGCGTTTCTCAGCGATTCCCTTGGTCTCACCCAAACTACAAGGCCAGCTAGCAAAGCTAGCACGTCCCCAGATATTATTAAATTACCGGAGAGGCTGCTGGCACATTGTACTCTGTCATCCTCTGAAATAACATCAGCTAACGTCAAAGCGGCGGAGGAAGATGAACGTCTTCTGCTTCTTCTTTTTGTAGTACCGTAGATTGCTGCCGTTTGGGAAAATAAAACTGTTTTAAGGCAACATCAGGTATTAATGCTACGCCTCCCCGGGGAAAACCCTGGATGTTGACACACGAAACCCCCCCTTCCCCCCAGCTACTGCTTTGATGGGAGGAACGGGCATCACCCGGAACACAAACCGAGCAGCGGTGGCGCGGGCGCCCCATGTGACAACACACTGTATTAAACATGGCTGCACTGAGCAGGGCCAGGCTGAGATGGGAGGAAAAAAAAAACTAAAACCTGAATAGGAGCTGTATTTCGGTTTAAAAACAGAATAAAAAAAATCAATAACGTTTCATTGTGTTTCTGTTTTATATTTATATAAAAACCATGATAAAATTGTAATTTTTAAACTCAACCTCGGTTATTAAAGAGGTGCTCAAATGAAGGGCATATACATTTATTTTAAGAAATGTTTACTTTTTTTAGATCAGTTTTTGTAGTGTAATTCTAAATCTATTTCTTATGATGATATGCGCTGGCGAAAGACTATAACTGATTTGTTTCTTAGACCAAGTAAATATTTTACCTTTACAAATCCCTTTTATAATTAATTAGAAATTACTGTCAGCTTTACACTCCAGATGTATTAAGACTGGATCACAATTTTCCCATTAGATCAGGAGTCTGACACCATGGCTTTATGGCTTACTTATTACACTAAACAATGCATTTTTGCCCTGTTTTTTTTGTCCCCCATAAAAAACAAAAACACTGGCACCACCTTGGTCTCCTGTATATAATTTCGTCTAGACCCACCACTGCTTTTTTCTTTTTACAGAAAATTAAAAGACAATTTTTGTGCTGAAGCATGCACAGTTGGTTGTAGTTCATTATAATTGTTTTTTTATTTTTGAAACATTCTTCTGATCAGCCAAAAAATGGTGTTCCTCATTCATTAGTTTGAGACACGTCTTATAATAGAATTCTTGATGGTTCTGGTTGTGAAAATGCGTATTTAACTTCTTATAGAAATAACTTTTTGACCTGTTGCTAAAATTATTTGGCCCTCATCAGATGGTAAACCCATCATGCTGATAGATAGCTGTTGTGTGCTTCTTCTCTTGTATAGTCTAACAAGCCATGATTTTGATACCTAAAGCCTTAATGAAGCTGTTGATATATCAATATTCCCTGTAAAGGGAAATATCGCTATGTGTTTTTGATCGTCAATGAGATAGACATTAAATGAGCATAATGAGAAATGTTAAAATGAGTATGGTTTCCACCAGAAGTGGAATTTTAACATCAAGGACTTAGAGATGGTTTTCTCTGCACACTGAATTAATGCAAAATTTTCCATTGTGAAAGTTCAATTATAAACTAGTTTCTCTGGTGATGTCCCTTCATTCTCAGAGTCTTTAAAAAAGCAAACTACCTGTCTTAATTTATAAGATACTTTTGTTATTTTTCATTTCTTTATGTGAGCATTAAAAATGTTTTGTTGGGTTTGGTCCCATGTCCCATGACATATTATGGGTAAAACTCTTCATTCTCTTTGGAACATTGTGTAAGGAAATTAAATATGAATTCAAAAATTACAAAAGAAAAAGGAATGACATGGGTTTTTTCCTCAAATGTATGTCTCTTTGATCCCTACTCATCCATTTTTTTTAATAAGAATACTATGTTTCATTCTGTCCCGTTTTTCTTGACACCTACAGACATTTAGTCTCAGCTGGATATTCTGCAGGTCAGGCTTATATTCTGCTCCAACCTGAGCCCCATAGGCCTCTATGTTATGAAAACATATGATTACAAATCCACAGAACTCAGCTTCCATCAATATTTAAAACTCTACAGCTAAAGCCTTCAATGATTTTATGTCTTTTTTTTTTTTTTGCTATTGAAATGCCCTTTTTAACTTAGAGCAGTTTTGACTCCAAAGCTTTCAACTTTTCCTCAGGACTTAACTTCTAGTGGAGACGTGAAAATACTGTGGACCACTGAACAAAAACCAAGCCTTTTTGTCGCTCCTTAGTCCATGCTTGGATGCAGCAGTCTGAACAGCTAGCATAGATAGCAACATTTTATGAGTTACCCTCCTTCTGTGAAAGAGAGCTAGATGGGTGTTAAACCATCAGTTTTCCACATGAATCTAGAAATCACTATGTTGGTCAATTTGTGCAGCTATTATTTCACAATCTGATGAAAATTATACAGGAAAGAAAAGGGAGATCCTTAAAAAAAAAATCAAGCATGGCAATGCTAGCTAGCTGTCCAAAATGATGGGTGTGGGTTATGAAAAATTTCAACTGAGCATCATAAAAAAAAAAGTAAATGATAAAATATTCAATATGCTGTCTTTTCTTTAACCTCTAGTAAATTGTGAAGCCCTGATTATCGACTTATTATTGCTTGACTCCCACTCATGCTCTGCAGAGCTGCTGTGGACATTACTTCCAAAGTCACAATTCAGTCTCAGCCCTTTAAAGTCAATAGTAACATGGACCAAATCAAGTCCTATAGTTTAATTTTCCAAGTAGTCAACAAATCATCAGGGCCTTTCCTCTATGATGCCATGAAACAAATGTTGACCAAATTTTTATTGTTATTATCATTTTCCATTTACAATTTTTTTTTTACTTTAATGAAAGCACTAAATGAATTCAAGTTAGACGCTCTAGTCCAAGTCAAGGGATCAAGTCAAAGTCCACAGGTCCATTGACACTCTGGAGCCATGTGGCTCTTTCATAAGGCTACCCTAAAATTTTCAGAACCGAGAAATTCAAAGTAAAGAAAAAAAGCTAGCTACAGCATTTTTTTTTTTAAGATTTTCTTTTCATATAATGTAAGATTTTTGCAACAGAACAGCATGAAATCTGCTAGGATTAACGCCTATTAGGCTGCAAACAATGTTTTTTTTAATGTAAATTCAGAAGACATTCACGAAAATTGTTTCATTGCCTTCTAAAACAAAAAAAAAACGAGTTCATAGTAAAATAAAATGAGCCTTGAAAGTTTTATGATGACAAACTACTTTCATTTAATCAGTTCCATCATTGAGAGCAAAACAGTTCTATGGATTGTAAAGTTTACCGACCACTGACTTATGTAATATGGCTGTCTG
This sequence comes from Jordanella pulchra, assembly GCA_034780135.1. Classification (NCBI taxonomy): domain Eukaryota; kingdom Metazoa; phylum Chordata; class Actinopteri; order Cyprinodontiformes; family Cyprinodontidae; genus Jordanella; species Jordanella pulchra. The sequence goes on along the minus strand of JAUZNJ010104966.1, from coordinate 61,677 downwards.
CCCAGAGGGGCAGAAACCAGAACAGCTAACAAGCAAACAGTAAATCGTGTTATTTTCTCTGAAGCGCTCTGGATTCCATTGGACCATTAATGGTATAAAAATCTTGCATATTTACACAGATTTGTGATTTTTCTACACTGATGAGTTCTTTTAGAAAACCTGAGATTTCTCTCACTTAAGGTTTTCATTTATCATAGAATGGGTGTAGCAGGAGGGTGTGGCCCAGGGTGTCATTCATGCAACTGATCCCACTGCACCAGTTCTGCAATTTTAAACATTAAAAATCAACCATGTCAGAAACATCCTGTCTGTTAAATTTGGAGAAAACCCACTGACACACCATCGGCAAGTATAGGAACAAATTTATTTCAATTTAAAACGGATACCTTGTCATTATGTTTCTCTCTTAGAAGGCGACAATGATCATAAGTCATGTTCATGTTTGAATGAGGATCAGGCAACAGTGGTTGAAACAAATACATGAAACACATTAAAAAAATATGGCAAAAGTTACTGTAAATCAATTATAACCAGCTGATTGAACCCTGTTCAATTTAAGGGCTCTACTTCAGTGAAATCATCCAAGCCCTCACTTTCAACACAAAACAAACACCACATGCAGATATAATTACAGTTTCTTTAAAAAAATGAACAAAAGAACAAATTATTTTTCAAATGAATCAATCTTAAATACAGAATAAAATCTTTGTGTGTTCATAATTATCACCTTAGTCTCTGGTTTGTTTAACAAAGGGGAGCCCTCCCCCCCTCCCTCTCAAATGGTGGTCCTTCTGATAATGACCACATCATTGGCACTTAGAGAGAGCCTGGCTCTGGAGAGTGGGGTTGGCACACTCAGAATAATACATCATTTACATGTTGGTTCAGATATAAAATAAAAACACATTTAATACAAACCAGATGATTGAAGTTCAGCTTTCATTGGAGTGAGGAAAAAAACTAAATGAAGTGATCCAAAATAAAAAAAAAAAAGAAAGTGTTGAGGAAAGGTTTATATTACATAAAGGAAAAACAACTTTTGGGCCGAGTGTCTTACTCTGTACAGAAGATGAAAGATAAGTCTGATTTCCCTTAATTTAACATGCCTATAGACGCATCATAAAGGGCCATCTCTCTTTACTCAAGGCAAAATGTAATGTAGTAAAAAAAAAATGTAGTGTGAAAAGGAGATAAAAATGCTTGAGTGAGGCGAGGCAGAACTACATCCCTCTTTTTGTTTTGAAAACATGTCCAAAAGAAAAAAAAAAAAGGTCTACTAGAAGGTTGAACCCACACCAAGAGCCACCAGGGCTTTCACCATGTGCCAGAGTTGTAGAGTCAAGTTATTTAACAAATACATGGTCTAGAACCATTTGGACGAGCTGCACTTAGCAAAAAGTAGGAACAACATTCCTGGTAAAACACTTGGTTATGCTTACTGTGATCCTCTTCATATGATGACAGTCATAGCAGCAGTCACTCCTCAGGAAGAGGTTAGTGTCATTTGCAGTAGAGAAACAGCATACTGGCTCTGTTGCATATTTTAACCAAGTTCTGTTTGAAACATGCTCCTACCATTTCTTTTAAAAAGGGACCGAGCAAAGCAAGAAACATCAGGGGGGGTTCAGGGATTATATGAAGGGAAAGATCTAGATTTTTGACATCAGGTTCTGTTAAATCATTTTTAGGACATCTGAAGTGCAGAAAATCCCTCTCATAGATTCTTAACTTGGTAAAAATCTAGATTTTTTTCTTGACAAATTTGAAAAAAAAAAGAGACCAGTTTAAGTACTGAATTTGTAAATTATGCAAAATTTTTTATGAAATTTATGAAACTGTACATCATCAACATATTACTATTTTGGATCCATTTAATTTTTTTAAACAATGGATCATTGCTTTTTTTGGGAAAAGGAAGTAGGAAGCAGTGTGCCTTTAATAATCTTCCCGTGTGAAACATGAACTAGACGGACATAATTATTTCCAAGCAGAAAACTAGTATAGTTAAAAATAAAACCAGCATACCGTTAAACACTTGACTTTTATACTGGATAACTACTTCAACTAGAAAATAAATAAATAAATAACCTCTCAGCATGTTTCATACAGGAAGATCAGTGGTGATGCACAACCTCCAAACATTGTTTACAACTTAGGCCGATGCAACTCTCCGTTAGCCCCTTTAGTGTTCAAAAATCAGGATTCATAGCAAGTCAACATGGGAGCAGAGATGCACCATGACTTCTAGTAAATGCCCGTCAAAAAACTTTATATTTTTTGAAACTAATGCCCCAAGATTTATAAAGTTGCACTGCAAACAACCCTCCTCGGTGTGGAAGTCGTAGAAGTTAGTCGTTTGTTAGCTGTTAAACATGCAGTGGCAGGAAGCAGAGAAAGTGGAACAAGCTTCCAGAACATTAAAGGTACTTTCTTCCGAGGCATGTCAACTTCCATTTTACAGTAAAGCTTCTGCTGTTTGCAGGATCCAACAATTCATTGCGTGACTAGCTCAGGTCCCTCAGACCAACTAATCATGCTTTAAAAACTAAACAAATATCTTAATAGTTCTCCACTGCTTATATTCAAAAAGAACCTCAATTCCTTAACCCACACTACCCTTGTGACTGGAATTAGTCACATCTTTGCAAGGATGTAAGGAAACTGTTTTTTTCCTCATAAAAACAGTAATAAGGGCGTGGACTATTACCCCTAATTGGTGTGCTACAATTCATGAAGTTAATGAACTGCAACATTTTACTAAAACAAAATAAAGAAGGCTCATATCATTAATACCACTACTACACCACCTTTAGCTGCCATGAAAGCAGAAATATACACAGGTTAAAATATGCAAAGACACCAGTATGGTCTGAACAGCTCTCGGCCTACTAACTGCATCTTCAATACTTGGGGGGGGGGGGGGTCACGCAATACTTGCTCTGGTAGTAGTGTTTGTACTGATACGCGTCTCGACACCTGTATGATGGATTACAAGCAACACTGCGATACAAACGAAATGTGGCGAGGAAACCAGGAAAAAAAAAATACTTAAAAGCATCTTAAGTTTTGGTAAAAACTCTCTACTCACACACATACACGCACCTTACATTTGTGTTAACACTCTGCCTTTACTTCTTATTAGCACAGACAGCAAATAATCTCTTTCTAAACATGTAGTAGTAGTAGTAGTAATAATAGCGGATGACTTGGTTCACTGTGGTCCTTTACTCCACTCCCCGCTGTCGGATGCACTGTGATATAGCCCTTAATGAGGATGAAGGGTAAATCACTTGTAGAAAAGGTCGTTTACAAGACCAAAAAGAAAATGTATATATCTGCACTTCACTGGCACTATTCAAAGCAAGCCTCAAACTGGAAAGTATAGCAGAAAAAAAAAAAAGTTTTATCTTTTGTTAAGTTACAAATAGCAAGCATGGACCTCAGAGGTTTTCAATCACTGATAAAAAAAAAAAAAAAAAAAGTCCACCTATTTTGTACTGTACATTTTTCTATGTATTACAGCGCTGCATCTATAACCCAACAGAAAATGATTCTTTAAAAAAATAAAAACACGTGAGGGCTCCTTAGGAAAAAGAAAACCGTATCGTAATGGATGGAAATGTCATGGGAAGTACATCTGGAAATGTCTATAAGAAACAGAAAGCAGAGATAAAGTACTTACTATACCAGACATTCGGGGTTTTTTTGTTTGCTTTTTTTTTTGTTTTTCTTAACAGCAGTTCAGACTCAAGTAGGCTCTGCCATGAGAGAAAGGAGCCCTTCAACATGACAGAAACACAAGCAGTCAAATTATCAACACCTTCATCCTGGTCCATAAATTATATAAATAAAAAAAAAAATTTTAATTAATCTCAAAATCATCCTTTCACCTAGACTTTCAAGATTTTTGTTGTAGTTGCTGAACCAGCCCTAGAAAGCTTTATTCTGAACACAGAGCTGTTGCAGTAGTGTGGCGTTCAGAGGCTAGCCTTCTCGCCGACCACCCGCTTCGTTTCCTCAACATCGAGCGGCTCTTTGAAATCCTATTAATCAAGTGAACAAAATTCATAATCACAGTTTCAATACTACCATAAATTCATAGAAGAGAACTGTATGCTAAAGAAAGTCTTTTTTTTCTCCTTTTTTTCTTTTCAAAAACCAAAGGTGTACCACAGAGCACTTGTTTTGTACAGAGAGTTTTGTGTATATGTATTTACAATTATACACAAAAGAAATTTGCAGACTTTTAGAGTATTTTCTGTGAAAGGCGCGTTCTCCTCCCTTTCCCCTTGTATATCTCTCAACAAAACCCAACTTCAACAGAAGGAAATATAAGAAGCACATCCTGATGCTGATGACTGCGTCACATCAGGAGGTGTGATGTCATCGAGTTTCCAACCTTTATGCTGCAGATTTAGCTGCTCACAGACCAGCTCCACAAAATAGAGTGCAAACTTTCCAATGTGGGGTCCTTCACCCTGCTGCTGTCTAGTGTTTTGTACTAAGAGAGCAGTTTCACATCATCCGCGTCGGCGCCGCCAGATGTTCGGAGTGCTGCGTCATGTGGAAGATTGTTCCTGTAAATTCTTACAGAATACATTTTGGAGGAGGGAAGCGTGTGATTAACTTGAACTAAAAAAACAAAACAAAACAAAAAAAATACATATATCCAAAGGATACTTGTGTGAAATAAATTTACATTAGCTTTTTTTTTGTTTTGTTTAAATTTTGCGAATTTTTTTTTAGAAATTTTCAGCTTTAATGATTCAGCCATTTTAGTGTTGCTCTATATAGATTTCTTCCAAATGTGTAAAAATCTGTTAAAAAAAAAAATCTCAGAAACAGATTTTTCTGGACCCCCTTGCTTGTTGTTGGAAACTGATAAATATGCTGTAAATTTATAGTATGCATGTCTTTTTTTCTGATTTTTTTTTTTTTTTTTTGCAGTTTTGAAGCTCACACCTGGCGGTACATTCATAGATGCGAGTTTTTTGGCGTCCGCCCCCCTGGTCTGGTGTGCAAACTTCACTCCTGAATGTGTCGCTCTGGAGCATCTCTTCTGTGTTCAGTTTCTAGGAGATGTCACCAGATTCATAAGTCAGATCTTTCCACACTGGCAGAGAAGGAGGGGGACCACCTCTGTGAGGGGGGGGTCTAAGATTAATTTTCGGTGTAGCCCAAAATTCATTGCCGATAAAAACTGCTTTGAGTGCACGGAGATATACAAATGCCAACAAGAATCCCTTCCGGTCGCAGTTAAGGCCGTATTTAAAAAAAAAAAAAAAAAAAAAAAAAAGAAAGACAAAGAAAAAGTTAGTGCGCCAGCTTGAGACACAGAGCAGCTTTTTAAAGGTCGAAGACGGATGCAACAAGCTGCCGAGAGAAGGAGGGAGCAGCTTTGGTGAAAGCAGGGGTATGACTGACGGTGGGAGGGTCTGGAAACTCGCTGTACTCGAAAGAAAGATTAAAAAGCAACAGTTCTGTTCGAGTGTTGGAGAGCTAGAGTGCTGCGCTGTGCGGTGCGTGTTACGTTGACGACACATCCCTGAAAGAGGGGCGTGTTTGTGCAATGGATGGGGACGGGGTGGGGCCGGGGTTGGGGTGCATCGTAAGCACAGTCCCCCCCTCCCTTCTTTCACACCAGGTTGTACTCTTTCAGGTTGAGCTGTAGGATGGTGTCTTTGACAGCCGCGAACACAAAGCGGATATTCTCAGTGTCCGTGGCACAGGTGAAGTGGGAGTAGATGATCTTGTCGCTGTCTGGGTTCAAGTCCACAAACATTTTCAGGATGAATTCTCGCGCTGCTTGAGCATCTCTCTGAGGACCTGGACAAGAGAAGGATTTGCATGAGTACTTTGTCTTTCCTACACATCATCTTAAAATCCAGGAAATTGGTGTTTCTTTAAAGATGAACCCCAGCTTTCAGTCTACAAACTACGACAGAGCATGAGCACCAACATTAAGCTGCACCTAGCATAGGACGGTCCATCCCTTCCAGAGCCAGCTACTGGTCTGATTAATCATGGGCAGCAGGCTGGTGACTAGCATGCCTAGACTGGTCCCACACCATCATAGATACATATTTTTTTTTTCTTGTTTCTCTCCTTTATTAACTGAGAAGAAGCAGAAAGACTTCCCATTTATAATAGTAGTGGAGCTAATAGCAGGTGGGAGAGGCTGCTTTACTGAAACAAACCATCCCTGCTGTGAAACATGGTGGTTGCATATTTCAATAGATCACCACAGTGTTATATTGAAAAGTGCAATAAGCCATGCAGCTTCTATAAACAAACCAAAGGTTCTCATTCAAACAAAGGCTTAAAAAACCCTGCAGTATCTGTGGATTTACTTCTAAAATCAAGAATCAACAACAGGTTTTGGAGCCTCTATGATTAGGATTTGGAGCAAACAATTCTTAAGGACTCCACTGGTTAAGGTATCATTTAAAAGCAATCTGAAAATGGACTCAACACATAAAGGCAGATGTCTTTGGTTTATTTCTATCATTTTAATTCCAATTCTTGTAGTTAATTATTTGCTTTCGAACTAAATTTAATGTATTTATGATTTCCTTATTTGATCTTATAATATATATTTGAGATGTGATGGAAATGATACAGTAAATTACCTTAGGGATACCAAAAGTGCAGTCAAATGCAACTTCTCTGGCAAAAACTAACAGCATAGGGGAATTTAAATTAACTCACCATCAAATTCAGGAAAGTAGTCAACCAAGTGCGAATAAGCAATCTTCTCCTCTAGTAGATCCTTCTTGTTAAGGAAGAGGATAACTGAAGAGTTTTGGAACCAGGGGTAGGTGATGATTGTCCTGAACAGAGCCTTACTCTCTTCCATGCGGTTCTGATATGAAAAGAAAAAAGGACTCAAAGAACTGATATTTAAAACAATTAATCTCAGATGCCATAAGAAACCTATAAGACCAAACAATATAGAAAAAAAAACAAACAAACAAAAAAACAATTCAGAGGTTCAATCGTCTTTGAAGTTTAGATAAAAAGCTAATAGTCATCAGTTTTGTTTCTCACTCACCTCATTGTCAGACTCCACCAGGACCTGGTCGTACTCACTCAGAGCCACAAGAAACATAATGGAGGTGACATTCTCAAAACAGTGAATCCACTTCCTCCGCTCGGACCTCTGACCCCCGACATCCACCATCCTGATGACAAGATGATGAGGTGGGAGGAAAAGTTAGAGAAATTTGTTTCAAAATGAGCCCGACGGGCTCCGTTAAAGTCTAATAGTATTTGTTTTTGGCTCAGAGTTAAAAATCAGGCTTTTTGTTGTTTAATTGTCTTGAATCCATCAGAATGCATTTAGTGCTATGGAAGATTACAAGTCTTTAGAACCAAGTCCTAACCTTGGAGATTAATTCTGCAATGCAGAAATCACTTCACTATGGAAGTGATCAGAATTTCAGTACAGAAGCTTGGCTGGAAAACTTTTAGTGGCAACTAGAGTTCAGTTGATCTACAGTTTTGCACACATCACCAGAAATGTAAACACTTCAAAGGTGGGAAAGAGAGAGACTCTCGATTCTACTTTGCAATGAAATTCTCCATTAGTAAAAACGCACACCCAAAGCATTACATTTACATCGAGGTGTTCTTGGCTTCATTATCACCGTCTTTTTCCTCCAGATATGACAAGTTAAGCCAAAGAGGAAGATTTTGGTCTCATCTGATCACGGTTTGCTTTTAATTATTGAAACATTCTCTGGCAAACGTATGTGTCTGAAAGTGGGACTAGTCAAATGCAGCTTAGCATAACACTCATGGTACTATTGGCGAGTCTCCCACCATTTAGCTATTGATCATAAACAAATTCTTCCCGTTATCAATGTTACCAACTTAAATATCATCTTCTCTAAAACTACAGCTCACAAGTAATTGATGCGACACCATCCATCAAACAATCAACTTTCTAAGAATTAGAAAAATCAGTTACATTTGAGATCATTTTACTGACCTGATGTGAAAAAAAAACAAACAAAAAAAAAAAAAAAACGGCGCCTGTTGTCTTTGTCTTAAGGTTTGCCAATCAGTGAAAATGTCTCTGGTAACGCAGTGCTTCACTACGTCGCCATTTATTCATCTTTTTTAAAACTATCCTGAGTTTGTCAGAGCTTTGCCCTCACTGGGTGGCATTTCCTGGTAGGTGGAACGATCTTGCAGTTCACATCACGTCAATTGATTGACACACTAGATTTGTTTCATTCCTAAATAACTCCAAATGTTTTTTCCCCCTCTCATCAGACTCCAGTGGTTGTAGTAACTCTACTCAATGTCCTTTAATAGATATTTAGTTTGGAAAGTATAGAAAAGTTATGATCTGTTCTTTAACACAACTAATTGAAGTCTGGAGTAAATAGACATTTATTTCGTTACAGTTGACTAAAGGTAGACAAATGCACCTGATGGATTCAAGACCTTCACAAAATTAGTTGGTTTAAAAAAAAACTCTGATTGATGCATGTGTTGAAATGTGTGCAGATATCACTACTCTGTCTGGAAATAGAAAATCTACAGCAAAATTAAGTTTTAACAGATAAAATATGCTAGCCATGCCATTTACCAACCTAGGTTTAGTGCATTATAGGCTATGCATTTAACATGTTCATCGTTATAAAAACAATGAATTTCAAAATATAAAATATTCATCCTGTGATAAACTAATTACCCCAAAACATTAAGGCTTTGATTGCTTTAAATTATGACAGGATGCAGTTGCCATGTGTTGCTAAAGTTACTGCAGTGAAGTAGCCTTACTCATAAAGAGGTAAAGCATGTCCCACTTTATTGTAAGAATAGCGGGCCTCTGGTTGTATAAAGTGAAAGTTTAATCTCCCTAAAAATAATGCCAACTTTTAAGTACATTTCCAAAAAAAGTATTTGCCCCCTTGCAGAGTTCATCTGTGCATATTGTTGTCAGACAAATTAAATGTGAAGAAATATAAACAGAGAGTCGTTTTAAGGAAGACACTAAAAACTTACATCAACTACAAAGTCTTAGAGATGAATGGAAATAAGTCTTTCATTTCGTTAAAAAAAAAAAAAAAAAACACGCCAGATTTGCATCGGGACTTTGACTAGGACACTCCGTCTGGTGGAACATTTCTGAAAGTAAAATAACCATCCTTGTAAGGACCCGTTAGGACTAAAGCCTGGGTCCCACAGGGAACAAAGTGGTTTAAGGCTTTCCACCATCTGAGCATTCTTTGTGTTGTCTGAAGGGTTATTCTTAAAAAAAGTAAACAATTTTTTTTTTTTACCTACTTTTTAATATTTAATGAATTAAATGATTTTGAAACTACCTTTGAATCAAAAATTAGTTTGATGATATGAGGCAAGATAGATAAATAAAAACGTGCAATGGGGCAAATACTCTGAACATTGCTATCAACTTTATTAAATAAACAAAATGGGCTCAATTGTTGAACATTTCATAATATTTCTACTTAACTGGAGCTTTATAAATGACCAACATTTCTTTATATCTGCACACATTAGCTTATATCTCATGCTCTGAAATCTGCACATGTGCTCTTATAAAATTAGATCAATCAAGTGGATCCGTTTCTATACAGTGCAGGTCGTCAGATTTCCCAGCAACAATCATGAAGTTTTAGAACATGCATGGAAATGAAATGACAGGAAAGATACAAAGTGACAAAGGAGGAGTTGAAAAATGGGACACAGGAAAGAGAAAGGACAGACAGAGGACAGGTAGAGCGTTAATAGTGCGGCAAAAGCTGGAGCCAGAAGTGTGTTTATTAAGTTTTATATCAGGGAACGTGCAGTAAGCAAGCTGCTGATCACTGACATACACAGAAAACATGAGTTCCTGGAGGAGTTTTGTTCTTTAAGTTCTCCAGTGCCTCTCAACAACAACAACAGCAACACAAAGTACTCATGAGGGACTTTCAGGTCCTGATCATATTTAGGCCTCATTTGTTCCTTGTTAAAGCAGAAAATGCCTGCTGTCTCATGTAAAACGATTCCCTTTGTAACTCCTTGCCTTTCTTTATGCAGAGGTGCATCTGCGCCCTCTGGTGGTGGCCCAGTCCACTGTGGTCCACAGAGACCCGGGGCCAATATAGGCCCTGCAGGACCTGCTGCCCAAAATAACATTTCTGCACAGCAGAGAGGACGACCTCGTTTCTTCTGACGGCCGGGAGGAAAGGAGGAGAAGAAAAAAAAATAAAAAATAAGGAGGCGACCCATTTAGGTAGACCGGGTGCCAAAATGTAGGGCTTAGTGTTCATTTGCTGTCGTGTTCTGTGTGATACTTCTCAGTGGCAGCAGGTGGGACTAAATGAGCTTTTCTTTTATGATTGCATAGAAGCATTTAGAAGAGCATGGAAAAGAAATGGGACATAGACAAAGTTGTATTTTTAGGTTAATGTAGATGGATGAGATGCTTTTAAAGGCCCCCCATGGAAAAAGGAAACCAAATGAGTTGATTATATGATGAAAAACACTGAGGTTTGAAGCCCCGTCTGGCTTTTTTTTCTACCTGAAAATGATGCTTTGCAAGTCGAAGGGGTACTCTATGATTCCTGTAGTAGGGATGCGCACCCTGAGTACATCCTGCTGAGTGGGAAGATAGCTGGGATCGGCAATGCGATCCAGATCCGTAAGATAACTACAAGAAGGCCAATCAGGAAATTGGGAGAGAAAAAAAAAAAAGGGGGAGAAATTTTTTTTTAAAAAGACAGACAGGAAAACAGTTACATAAAGCGTGACAGGCAATTATTGCAAACCGCTACAATTCCAGGAAAGTGCTGATCAGTCCTGTAGGAAAAGCTTTACATGAAAAAAAAACAAACGAAAAAATAAAAAAAAAAAAAAAAAAAAAAAAAAAAAGATTGCATCACAGAAACAAACGGGTGTCAAGTCTGTGCCACTGCTCCACCAGGCCTACACCCAGAAACCAGTTTAAAGTTTGTCATCAGCAGCTTCGTTTTAAAACAAAAACCAATGTGGAGTGTAGTCACTGATGGGTTATGGCTCAGACAGTGAGGTGGTGTCAGGGACTGCAGCAGTGGCCTCAACAGCAGGAGCAGCAACATATGGACCACATCAAGAAGGATGGGACACATCAAGGAAGGTAGGAAACCGAATCCATATTTTAAAGAGGCTCATTCTGATGATCTTACAATTCGTGTTGTTTCACCCCCCTCCCCCGTCCATCATAATTTCCTGTGAAATCCTTGATATCTCTGCCCGATCCGTCTTTATCTGGTATTTTGTGGCTGCTCTCCACACGCTTCAGTGTAGCAGCTCTGGCCTCAGGCCCACACCGTTCTAAACACAAACCACCAATTTCTAACTAGATTAACTGGATCCTTTTCAGTTTTACATCCATAAGACAACTTGGCCCATTCAGACGTAGAATCTTTGGAATCATGTCACAAAACGGTCACATGTAGAGATGCACCGAGGAAACCAGACAGTTTTGTGTTTGAATAAAGCACACTGGTTTTTTTATTGGTGAACACACAATACTAAACCCTATCAGGCTGTACACTTCTCAGGGAAGATGCTTTTATGTAGTCAGAGACCTGAAGTTAGCTTTACAAGATCTCCTTATCTCGTCTTCTAGCATTTATTCCCAACTGCTGCTAAACCGCAGCCGTCAGAAAGGACAAAAAAGAAGAAATCAGCTGCAACAATTCAGACTTTTCAAACTGAGCATTTTTAAGCTTTCACTGTCAGTACAGAGCAGGTGACGACATTTAGGATTATTAAAAGACTTTCAGGTGATCTCATAACTAACTTCCTTACAGAGGAACACAAATAAATTCTTAATAGACAACATGAAGGCTACAGAATACACTGAACCCTGGCTATAACGCGGTTCATCTTTCATGTTGTCGCTGCTTTGCATCATTATGTTCCGCATTCTGATTGGCTAAACAGCCCGTCTGCTTCTTCTCTACCTGCGTGTCTTGAACCTTAAGGTTTAATATGTTCACGTAAGCGGACTTTAGAAGAATAAAACGTTACAGAGCGGAGTCAGGATGCAGAAATACACACAAGTCACTATTTGTCCTTCCGTACTTGTTTTTTTTTTTTTTTAAATAATTTTTCATTTTCTCCCTCCAATGACCTGGGTGGCGGTGGCGCAGTGCTGATCTCTGCAATTTGAAGCCTTCAGTTCATATTGATGATTAAAATCATTATTTTACGGTAGTTATTTGTAAAAAAAAAAAAAATAATAAAAAATGTTAAAACAAATGCTTGGGCCTGTAAAAAGGTTTTGATCTTTGGTTTCAATGTATTATGGAGCTTTTCACTGTATAATAACTGTAAAAGAATATATAAAGGTTACTACTTCACAGATTTGGCCTATCGCAGGTTTTTATTGGAACGTAACTTCCGCGAAAAACAAGGGTTCACCGTATAGCAAAGTTGCTCCTTTCTGGTGATAAACCACCTGTCATTAATTATGAATCACTTGGTTGAGGTAAGCATCTAATTTACTTAAATGCTTTTGTAATTTTAGCAGCTCCAAAAACTGCCAATACAAAACGCTAAACTCAGTTTACTAGTTGATTCTAATCATCAGTCTGTTATACCAGGGTCTTCTCTATATACAGAGTAAAGTCACTTCTGCTCCCAACATAAATAACCAAAGATGTTCTTACGGCAGGGAAGCCAGAAAGATTTTCCAACATGTTTTTTTTTAATTATTAAATCAGCTTCTATTGCAGTTTACAGACTCTGTAATTGACTAAAGTCAACATCAGCAGATGAGAACTTCACAAAACCCACAAAAAAGTCAGATCAGTGCATCTCTACATACTTATGTGAGAATTACAAGAGTTAAACTCTCCACTCATTTAGCTACTTCATCTCTATTCCTATCTTCATCAGTGGTTTATGTCTTCAAACCATGGTGATGCTGCAGTCCTGGTTCTTTAAGGGTACCTGAAGATGACGTTCTCCAGGTCAAAAGGGTATTCTATTATACCCGTGGTGGGAACACGGACCCTCAGCACATCCTGCTGGGTGGGAACATATCCCTCCGCAGTCACACGGTCTATATCACTTAGATAACTGGAGATATACATAAACAGTGTGGATAACGCTGAAATGAAGACACATATGATGACTAACTCATACTTTCTCACATAACAGAGAGGAAACAGATTTCAGATGCAAACAGACACAGGAAGCTGCCTTGAAAATGAAATCAGTTGCAGTACAGCAAAAAATGTCTGGAGCTTCTTTGTAGACTAGGTTTATACTGAATTGCATATAAAACTTAAGTCAGTAAATGTAGAATCAATTTATCAGATAACAGCTGTAATGGATTACAGTCGATATGGAGATTTTGAAATTTAGCCTTAAATCTCAGAGTTTATGCTGAGGGAAGAATTTGAGTTTTCAGAGTCGTCAAGGTTCTCAGCCTTCAAACGTTTCTCCGGCAACAGCAGCAAACTTAAAAATCTGTATTTTTCTCCAATTTTTAACAACTTGCTGTGAAAAATCAAATGGAGCAATGGTTCTGTTACACAGCATAAAATGAGCTTAATTCAGAGTTTTATGCCCAGGCTCTTTAACAAACACTTATTTTGTGCTGTAAAAGCCAAATACATATATATATATATATGTTTTTAAAATCTTATTTTAGTAATTTTGTTTGGATACTATTCTGCTTCCACTTTTGACCAACTTTGGCTTTAAAGCTCGATATAAAGGAGAAGGCCAGCTGGTCACACTCAGCTGCTTACATCTTTGATTATTGTCCTTTTAAAGCTTTATCTTTGAAAACTAGATCAATGTTTACAAGGATTAACTTGTTGTTACCAAGATGATACATTAAAAAAAAGATCCTTAGCCAACATCACCCTTGTTTAAGAACAGGGGATGTCTCCGCTGGAGCCCAGGTACCTTATCAATAAGTTAACCGATTCCAGCTAAGTTTTAGCCACATCCGCAGGGTTTGTGGTTGTACTTTGGTATTTTGGCTGCTTTCTATTTCTACGTCAGTTTGGCCTCACAGTCATTCAAGCAGAAATGCTTTTTTTTAAAGCATTAAGGTAACAAATTTAATTAACTTTTGTCAAAAAAAAAAAAAAAATTGGTAAAAAAAAAAACGCACATTGAAAAGATTTACATGCTGTTATGAACCAGTCAAACACAAGCAAACCGTTCTAGCATTTGTCTAGTTCTTTAGCAAAATGCTCAGGATGATCACATTGGAAGCTAGACGAATGCTTTCAATCGTGCACATCGATACACACTTGTGGTCGTCTTGCAGAAACACCTGTCGGGACAAAATATCTGGTGCTGTTAAGACAGATAGTGAAGCACCCTGAACATATTCAGGACAGAGTTATATGGAGATATTTTAAAAAATAATATGAACAACACTATTATATAAACTAAAAAATGTACAATTTCTGCTAAACTAGGAATTTAAGTGTACAGTTGAAATTCAATATTGACAAACGTCCTCAAATGACGGACTGGGATGCAAGACAAAAATCAGAACAGCTTTGGTAAACACGGGTAGCAATATAAAATGGTTAATTATTCTAAGCATTATAACTATTGCCTCTCTATAGAAATCTACACAGAAAGATGAGCAGACGTACTATTTAGTGGAATCAGAGAGTTGGTACTCTCTGCGACGGTCGTAGGCTTCCTGGATTCCTGGATCAGCCCACAGGCTTTTAATAGCTACGACGTAGTGCTGATCAAACCCATTGATCTTCTCAATATCCACTTCCTTCACAAGCATGGCGTTGGCCTGGAAAGACAAACGTGAAAGCAAGAGAAGAGGAGGAAAAGACGTCACCAAGTGGGTCAACGGAGTAAATCAATAACCAAGCATAGCAGAGAGAGATTTACGACAATGTATCACAAAACAAGCCCTTCATATTAGTCAATACTGATCATTCTTGATCCATTTCAGTTTCTTTGTTCCTGAACATCGTATCCATTAAAGAAACTGTGTTTGATTCCTCTGTGTTTTAAGAATCCAGTTGCAAAACACAAAGACACCGAATTTACAAACTGACACTGAGTTTTGGAACTGAAAGTAAAAATAGACAAATAGAATTTAATCAACAACAAATTATAAGAAATTCAAGTTTTAAACCATTAAATTCAGTTCTGATTTAGTGAAATCCGTTTTCAGTAACTCAATTTATTTTAAGCTTCATGTCACAGGAGATGGATGTTAGGATTTATCGCTATCCAGACTAGGAAAATGCCAAAATCCTGTTCCACACCTTTGAAGACTGCGTAGGAACCCTGCAGGACGCTTTGCTCAGTGTCTTCTTAGAACAAGCAGGAAACATCTAACCACCCACCAGATCTATGTCCTCCAAAAATATTTTCGCCAGACGGTATTTTAGCATAACTTTCAGTGCCAGAAGCAGTTTACTGTACATTGAAGAGGGAGACCAAAAAGTAAAAAAGCTAATCGATTGAGCTTTATATAGGAGGTGGGATGGTGAAGATTTTTAATAATCTCCTGAACTTTATTCTCATTAGAATTATAGAATATTCATGATGTTAGACACTTTTTTGGGGTTTACAATCTATGAACAGTAATGTTTTTATAACTGTTTAACCTTCTTGATGATGCTCAAAGAAATTTGAAGTTATTGCAAACAAATACATTTCTGGTGTTTATGATCATTTTCTATGTTCCTCCTAAAAAGGAGGAAACCTCCAGTTTTAGAGGAACTATTTTTTTCTAATGACAGCAAATCTATTCTGGCAAATCATTGCACTACAGAAAATAAATAAATAAAAGCCTACTTTCATTTCATGAACATATTAAACTGAAAGAGATCCATTTCTTGTAAAATGAATATGCTTGTTTTTCCCCACTGCAGACTGAGTATTTTCTGATATAAGCAAACAGGGATGATCAAGATCTTGCACAGGAACACTGACCCGGTTCTGTTCATATTTGTAGGGGATCTTGAGGTTCTCAGTGGCGCGGATCATAGCCTGCATGGAGGTGAAGATGTTTTGGTAAACAAGCCGAATGAAGCCCCGCTTGTCTTCGTCTGAGTAGCCAGCTCCATGGATGATCCTCATCTGCTTGATGAAGGTACTTTTACCACTTTCTCCCGTACCTGAAGGCAGCACAGAGAGAAGCAGAGTTACACAGGAGGCACAAACAGCTCAGGTATAAAAACAAGACCAGAAATGAATTATTAATAAAACACTTCCATAGAGGTTATAAACAATTAAACTAAGTGTTATCCTGTCTAACGTTTTGCCAAACAGGATTATAAATAATTCATTATAAAATTGTTTAAACAATGAACTGAGTTTGACTTCTACAATTCTTTTAAAACAGACCATGTTTTTAAGTTCAGAAAACTTTTTTTTTTAAATTGTAGGTTTGTTAATTTACTAAAAGCATCTTTTTTTAGAATAATCAAAACAATCACAAGACTAAACCATCAAACATAAACAGAGTTTATGTCGTCCTCTTTGTTTACTTCATCCTTTCTGCAGATGTAGATTAAAAAAAAAAAAAACATTTCTCCAAGTTTAAATGCAATGATTACAAATTGACTCCATACTGAAACATTTAATCTGGTTTCACTTTCATTGCATAGAATCTAAACTTTAGGGAGCGGCGATGTAGTGGTTAAGCGCGTGACCATGTGCAGAGGCCTTTGTCCTCAACATGGCTGATGCTGGTTCGAATCCCGGCCACTTGACCTTTGCCCCATGTCTTTCCCTCCATCTAAATCCCTTTCCTGTCTGCCTAATTTAAAAAATAATGTAAAAATAAAGGCCACCAGAGCCTAAAAACTACCATTTAATTAAATAAACTTTAAAGACCCATCTAAATACTTCCTTAATTATCTGCATTTATCGTTTCAGAACTTACCCACTGACAAAAAATTTGGTTGATTAGGATTAGATTTGGCACACATTAAGACTGCTTGACTTCTGTGCAGAGAAATGCAAAGAAAATGCATGACAACCACTCAAGCTCATGTCTCCACAATACAAACCTCATGCACTGTCCCTGCTGCTCAAGTATCTTTTTGTTTTCATTGATTTTTCGATCTGCTAGACTTTAATCTATGTTCAATAGTTTTCTGCAAGTTAGCAAAGATTTTAAAAACATCGGACTTTACAATGATTGGAAATTCTAGGTTTAGGAAAAACTTTAGGTTCAAAATTTCCAATAAAGACACCTGAAGTCATTCATATGAACTCATCTTCATTAACACTTTGAATGTTTCCACGGTCATCTATAGTCTGTTACGGCCTCACAGTCTTTGAGGTTGTTCACTACAGACATTTTACTAAACATAAAAGAAAATTTTAACTGAAAATGTTTCACGCCGAGTTATTACATTTAAAATCAGCACATTTTTTTTTATAGATGCTCTAATAACTTAAAAGTAGGATTTTTATTCATGTTATCAAACCAGGACGATGCCATAGTCCAGCTGCTTGACAAGGAGGCACAGAATTGTACCCAAGTATCAACAAATACAAGTTTTCATGAAAACATAAATGTTCCACTCAGCCAGACGCAGCTGATATAAAGTACCGTCTATTAAATACCAAGTTGATTAAACTAGTTATGGTGACAAATAAGTCAAAGCTCCATTGTCTGACGTCAGGAAGTAGACCTACGGTTTAGTAAGTCACAAAAAATACTTCTAGGAAGAAGACATGAGTGGAAAAATTTGAGCTAACTGAATTAAGGTCATTAGGAAAGCAGGAGCCATTTCCTGCACACAACAGTGAGATACCACTACCTAAAAAGGTGACTACAGAGGTTGCATTTCTTTAATGATCTCTCTCAAAGAGACGTTATTCAATGAGTGGCTAGTGCAAAAAATAAATAAGAAGCTCCACAATGATTAAACACCATATTGCTTAAAAAACCAACAACAACAAAAAAAACACACACCACCCTTAGGGCATTTAAAAAATACAACTGAAAGGAAAAAAAAATGTCAAGTTGATGGCATTTCAGTCCTTATTGAGATCAGAAAGGTTCCAGCACATCTAGAATATCTGCAAAACTGGGAAGAGAAGACGTTAGGAAAAAAAAAGTATAAAATAAAAAACACACACATAAACGCTCATCTCACCACCACCTACATTCAAGGTTTTTGAAGAGCAGCCATATTTCTGTTACTATAGCAACCCCTCCTCTGTCTTCCTCGCTTTTTCGTTCCTGATTTTTTTTTGCTTCTTTTTTTAAACCCCTCCCATCCGCCCCTACTCTCTCCTCTATCGTCGCAGACAGCAAATATAACAGAGACCCTCAGGCTCGCTCTGTGCTCTTCGTCTTTCGGTGCAGCACAGAGAAAAGAGGGGCCTGATCTCCAATGGAAAGTTTAAAGGAGGAAGAGAGTGGTGGCCAGAGCTTTCTGAGGTTAGCAGCATGTTATAGTAAGATCCACGAACAGGCGAGATCAAATACTTATTTATCCCTTCCAATACAAAGTTAGGCCTTTGAATCCCTCTGTGTAGCAACAAATGACTCCTCCTCCTCCAACAATCAATGCGCTGCGGTGAAGGCTAAACACTAATGTCTGTTAGTACTCTGAGCAACACAAGCAGCTTGTTTTACAAACAAAAACAAGAAGAGGCAAATAGGGCATGGCGTTAGCTGCGTCCTCCTGCAGACGAGCAACAAGATCACTCCTCAACTTAATGTCTGATTTATTTCTCGTGACCCCGTCACAAGATCTCCCTCCCCTGCACTCTCGTAACCATCATGTCCCCCTTTGACCAGACAGCACACTACACGCCTCTGTCTTCCCGGTTTCCTCCCCACACTGCGCAGGCCACAACCACTTCCATGCCCTCATCAACCCTCCACCCTTACAAAGCCGCCACCCCACCCCCTCCTGCTCCATTTCATCTCAACCCCTCCTAACCTCCCCAAGGCAAGAAATATGCCTTTCCATTCTCATCCCTCTCTGTAAAGAAATTTTGGATATTCATAACTAGAATCAATCCATTCTTTTTTAGTAATGACCCAGAAAAAGGAGGTCACCTTTTAATAGCTCAAACACTACTTAGGCTTGATAACGCCTTCTGTTCCCAGCAGCCAGGAGAGTGAGGAAAGAGAAAAATGGAGCTGAGATTATGTCCCAATGCAACAGTGCAAGGTACACTGCACAGCCCACACACAGACACCAGCCTTTTGTGGAGCTAGAGCCTTTCCAGAATCAGATAGAAGACAAAAATAAAAAGCTTCTGTTAACATTTACTCTAAATAACCAAATTATAAGGAAGTGGTCAAACAAAAACTGTAATACAAAAAGCAGTGATGTGGCAGGAGCTGAACACCTCACCTGGACCCTCTACTATGAGCATAGCTTTCATAAGTCTTTACATAACAACTGATGTCAGCTTTGGATAATACCTGGTAGAACTCACACAGCGGTGTTAGGTCCAGCAGTTTTAGATATGCCTGAGCTGATGTCTGAATGTCTGCAGAAACAGATTCTTCCTCAAAAATACAAATGATCAACTGTTTAGGGTCAGATTCTGGTAAACAAGAAATGCAAATGATTTAAGGTACTAAATTTCATCATAATACCTTTCAAATGGTTTTAGGTCCTTTTAATTAAAAATAAATTGTTGGGCTGACTGGCGTTATCTCCGGCAGTTGCGACTAGTGTGGCCTTGTGGCCATTAGATACATTAATAAACATAGGTTAAAATCTTTACTGTTGGGAAGCCTTTCAAAAATGCAGGGAAACTGAATGCTCTAAAATTGGAATATCTGTGAAGGTTTTCAGTCATTCAGGTCGTGGTCAAGCTTTGAAGGTTCAGTTTAGGCAACTGGACGTGATGTTTTCTAGAAGACGTTTCGCCTCTCATCCAAGAGGCTTCCTCAATTCTGACTGATGCAGGAGAAAACAGAGATAAATATACTGTAGGTGTAACAAAGGCTTATCTCCATGCACTTCAAACCCAGTAACATCCTGAGACAAAAACTGGTTCACCACAAAGATAACAAACCAAAGAACAAGACTGACAACGTGGTTTACGCTGTTCAGTGTAGTGAAGAGTGCATAGACCTGTTCATTGGCGAGACCAAGCAACATCTGCACAGGTGCATGGCTCAACACAGGAGGACTAACTCCACAGGACAGGATTCAGCTGTTCACCTTCACCTGAAGACTAAAGGACACTCGTTTGAGGACAATAATGTCCATACTCTAGCCAAGGAAGACTGATGGTTGGAGATGGGGGTCAAAGAAGCCATCATTGTTAACCTGGAAAAACCTTCCATTAACAGAGGAGTTGGTCTCAGACATAACTTGTCACCAACATACAAAGCACTTTTAGAAACTATACCCAAAAGATTTACCTCTAACCTACCTTCACCTCACTAAACCTTTAAAGAGGCGTGTGACCAAAAACACCAAACAATGATGCTAACGACCCATCAGAACCTCCGTAACGACCATCCGGGTGATCTCTATTGACCATTATGTGGGAGCGATCAGATTCACCTTTTGTTTCTTTATTCCCCCCTCCCCAATTCTCTATAGTTTTTTTTTTTAGCTGGGCAAACCTGCAGGCCGTTTTTTTTTTTTTTTTTTTATCTAATTTTATTTTTTTTCTATAGTGGACAACTTCGCTCTTTTCATAAACGTATTGTCTGACATTTATTTTAGAGCAGGTAACAAGCAAAAAAAAACTTAAGATATACATTTCGAAGGAGTAAACTGTAGGAATGTTGAAATGCACCCTTTTTAAATTTTGCCAGGGTCCTGTTTATATATTGACTGGCACTCTGTGGCCGTAACATGTTTCTACAGAATACTAAAGAGGTTGAAAAGTGATGGAAATTTACAATGACTTGGTTACACTGCTTCTGTAGCAAAGTGTTGTCAGCAAACCCAATAGATCGTTCCCACAAAACAGGAAATGGAAATAACTCAGGCATATTAATAGTGACATAGAAACAGTATTACAAGTGGCATTACTGAGGCTTTTGGATAATTTTCCTTTTTCAGCAGCTATGGCTTTGTCAAGTGTTTATTGAGACACATTAGATGACGTTTCCTCAAAAAGATACAAAGTTAAAATGGTCGTTATTGATTTAGATCAACAGAAAGTGAACAAATGTAAATGTAGGGTAAGTAAACGGGGTGGTTTTTCAATCTTAGCAACTGACATTTGCTAATAGGTTCTTTGTTTATCGTCTAAAAATTAAAATGAATGTCAGTCTAACATGATTCAAAACTTTAACACAGATTTAACGGAAGGGTTTCCTTTTAGATGTGACAGAGGGGTTTGTCTTTAACTTTATATTGTTTTCATGGATGTAGCGTTACGGTTTTAGAGCTACATCCACTTTTTTTTTTTAAACATTTCACATCTTTACTGCTAATAAAGTGATCAGAGCAAATCTGTGTGGCATATTAGATGGCTTGTGCTTTCTCTGCCACGCTCGATGCTTATTAACAAAGCTTGCTCATATTTACCTTTGATTAGTTGTATGCAACAATAACTTTCCCATACTTTTTCTTTTTTTCTTCTTCCCTGCTGCAACTGGAGTCTTTACACAATCATAACTGTGCACCAGACATGATGTCTCGTGTGAACAGGGTTGGGCACTGATTACTATTGATTTCTTATTTGAAAACATCATTTAAACACATTTACAAATGTCCATTGTCTAATACTGCAAATATTTATGCTGTAAACGAAAATTTTACAATTATATCTGTCCAATTCTAGGTGTTGGAGCTGTAGGAAGGTATCCCTACAGAGCTTAGGTTCCGCCCTCCCTGCTGAAGGTGTGCTATGATTGCAGGGGAAACAAGTTGCCCAACTACTTTAGCACAATATTGGTGCAGTCAAAGATGAGGCCTGAGTCTGTTGGTGTTTAATTGGCCGTCCACAGTTCTTTGCATAATATAATCCCAGTGTTAGTGTTGCGATCACATGGACGACTAACCATGGGTTTAATTAACATCAACAGCAAATGACCCCATACAACAGCTGTTGCAGGTTAGAGTCCCAGCCCTGCTGACCTTTGCAAAAGTCTCTCCCCTCTCTTGCAACCCACTTTCCTGTCTACATACTTTCAAAAATGAAAAGGCCACTAGAAAAGAAACAACTCATTAAGCACACCTTAGTATGCTGTCGCACTAAAAGATGATTGTACACACAGTCCTGTGGATTTTTCCTTCTGATCAGCAGAGTGGGCATCAAAATTAGGAGCCAAGAATTAAAACCTTTTATGTTTTCGGGAGAATTGAAAGGTTATAAGCACTTCAAATTGATTTTCTGTGCCAAAACTAACCTTTCTTACATTTAAAAAGTCTTATTTATAAATCCACATGTTTGGGTAGAATATATAACACTGTGTTATTCTACCAAAAATCTATATTACATTTTTTTTTTAATCATGATTTGTTATGACTTCTATGTTTAAATGTTTGGACGTCAATGCTCAAGTCCATGTGGGGGACTTAAGCATTGTGTGGAAGAGCTCTTACTTCTATCTAGTATGTTTGGATCTACAGGCTAGCTGCCCACCTTCTTCCTTTCTCTGCAGCAAACGCTCTTTAAGCATATTGCTGCCACCTAAAGGACTGGAGTGAGAACCTGTAACTTCAAAGTCTAGCACCCCTGAAGGCAATCAGCAAGACTGCACTGTTGGAAATTTAAGCCGTCTCTCTTAATCCAAATTGGGCAAATGTGTAAGGACACGGAAGTCAGGGTGGGAGTTTTTCTAGTGCTCGCTATGATAATTGCTGCAATCATGAAATCACATTTCCCTTCACTCTCCGAGATTGAATCGGACTAAACTTTTGTGTGAGGACAGTTAGGATTATTAACGGGTTATTAATAAATTTTGCATAAACTTTAGAAAGTGCAAGACTTGGGTCTGGAAAAAAACAATAAAATCTCTTGGATAACATGATGCTGCCATGTCTGCACGTCCCAGCTCAGGCCTCCAAGCTTCCTCATCATCACTCTGAATGCAACAACAGCCATTCTGGTCAAAACCCTCTAATTCTAGCTTCAGACCATGGGACATATCAATTTTTTGCTTTTACTCCGGAGGTTGATTTGAACATTTCTTATAAAAAACACATTTATCTCTGGGACACAGAACCAGCTTATGTTATGAACATTGGAAAATCTCTTTTAACTCTTGTCGTATATTCAAGGTATCATCGTTTGAAAAGATGAGCTTTACACCTTCAGGCTACTACACATGGTAGACAACTGATGTTAAAATTGTGTCAAAAGGAAGTGTTTGAAGAATTGCCTTAAAATAACGTCTGATCAAGGTTCAAGCAAATGAAATCTTACAATCCTGTTCTCTGTAAGAGTCAACCTTCTAAATTTCTGGCTGAGTTTTAAACTGTAGGGCTGCAAATAGCTTATTTTGTTAACCCATTAATCTGTTTCATTATTAGATTATTCAATTAATAAATTAATAGCAGAGGGTACTTTTTAACGGAGTTTTTACAGAATATAGCAAAGTTAAGCAAGAAATATACCAGTTGATCCAGTATTTACATAATAAGGTTTTTCATCTAAATTCAAAATCTCTACATCCATCGAGTGCGGGTTGTTCTTTTAGCGGGGAGTTAAAGAACCACCAGTCAAAAAGAAACTTAACCCTGAAATCGAATCCATTTTGATAATCCTTAATGACCTAAATCAGGAGAGATTTGATCCGATTTGATAGCAATGACAGCGAGGGGAGAAAAATGATTGTGCATCGTCTGAAAATATCCCATTTAAATTGTAGTTACAGTTTATTTTAGACCCAGTAATACCCTGGTAATTTTTGGGAATTTAACAGTAATGTGGATTTGACTACAATTGTACAGTTTTCTCATGTGGTTACGTCCACAATGGTCAGAGCAGCAGGACAGTGGACTGCAAGACAGATTTCACTTGAGATATTAATTTGCCACAACATTTGTGGCGAGTTAATATCATACGATCTCATTATACCCCATCATACCTTCCCTCAGCTCTAGATGCAGCTGTTCTTTGCTGAAACCTGGCGCCTGTCTGCAATACCTGCCAACTCTCTCCATGCAATAGAGATTATTGCTATCTTGGGAAACCCGCATGCAAATACATAAATCTAAAACTCCACGTTTAGCAGTGGTGGCTTATCTCAGTTTATGAACTGTCCAGTCAAGCGGCACATGACAATTCAATCACAACGCAGGGTGGATTTGCATTAACATGGCAGAGGTTAAAGTACTAACCAACCTCGAAACTAGGCTTGAGCACGTGTCGGCATTTCTGTCAGCTCTCTGGAAAATTACTGTGTGAGTCAGAGGAAGAATAGGGCAGACCAAAATGTAGCGTGGGTTCCAATCTTTTACTAAAACCATTGAGGAAAGGGGCCTCCTCCAGACAAACAAAAAAGAATATTGAGCCAAGACAGCATAAAGCCACACAAGACACCACCTGCGTAGTCAACTGTACCACACACCCATCCTGAGGTCAACCTCAAGGCATGGGTATTACCTCCACTGCCATGGCCCAGTTCCTCTCCGTCATGACCTAGGCCATGCAGACATACACAGCTTCCAAGAACTTGCACACACACCGATGCAGAAGCAGCAGCGCTGCTGACCGGCAGAGTCTGTCATGTTTCTAGCCGTCTGGAAGTGAGGCTGTCTCTGCATCTGAGAGCTCCGCTTTGTGTAGGTGTCAGAACTGTAAATCGAAGATGCATGCTGTAGCTTGTGCCAAACAAACACACACCTCATGCAATAAGACACAGAAACGTACACGCTTGGATTGAATCAGCTACAGCCTGCTAATGACCCTCTCAGGTACATGTAGATGTTTTCCAGGAGGGGGGTTGGCAGCAAAGTCCAAAAAAAAAAAAAACAGCAAATCTTGGTAAATTATTCATAATCCATCAAGTTTTTGCCCATATTATACCTCCATTTGTGAGGACTTTATTTGATAAAGAACAACTTAAAACACTGAAAAACACTTATTTTTCAAATAAAAATCACAACTGTGGTTTTCATTTAGCTAAATGTATGATTCAAAATAAAATCTAGTACAACTAACTGTAGTCCACCTTTGGTTAATTTAACCCTGCTGCTCTGAAGTTCTTCAAAGGCTTGTTAGTGAACATTAATGAACAGACACAATTTCAAACCCAGCCAACTTTAAAGAATGACAGTGGTTCAGCATCATGCTGTGGCAGCTAGAAAAGGAAGCTGGATAAATCAGAAATAAAATAATTGACAAATTTTGATACCAACTGAAATAAAGGTTACCTGCTGAGCAAACTGGTTGAGATAATGAAAAAGCTTCAAGATAGGTTTAACAGATACACAGCGAAGCACAACCTCACCTGAGGTATTTAAATGAGGCATTTTACCTCATCAGCAAACATTAAAAGAAAAGACTACATTTGGTTATTTCAAGGCAACAGCAGAAAAATTTACTTTTATGGCCACACTTTCCACAGAGAAGGAATAATGATGGACAGTCATGCTGGCTGTGAATAAGGTTGTGTACAAAAGCGGTAGAGTGAACCTAGAACATAAACCAGAGGAGCGTGAAAACGAAGCATGTAATCAATATTCAACGTCCTTTTCAGATTGTTGACTTGAATACAGTTTATTACCAAATGCTTTGGTAATTACGCATTCAACCTTTTTTCCTTTTTCCTAAGATAAACATAATTGTTGTAATTATGACAAGGAAACAGAACGATTCTTTGTACCTTTGTCCAGTTGGCACGTTTAGTACCAAAATGGCACCTAGCTTTTGGCCATCTTTTACGTTTTCCAAGACAGCTGAACTGTCTTTAGTAAGACATGCATCCTGATATTTGCATTTTCCATGCACTGCATTATGCCCTGACTCGATGACACTGACTCTGTGGGACTGGCGATTCACCAACCATGCCGACTATGTAAAGGAAAGAAGATGGCAGCCAAGAAAAACCAAAACCAACAGTTGAAACTGTGAAATTTCAAACTCTCCAAAATATTCAAGATAGATGCTGAACGGTGTATGTGTGTTTTCAAAAACTTCCCAGGACCTTGAAAGCTTTTTTTTTTTTTCCCCCGAAAACGTTCAGGGTTTTTAAGGACCTGTTGGAATCCCCTAAATAAAATGTAAGTTATCATAATATGAGTCAAATATTAACAGTATGCTAAAATAATTCATATATGCCATATGATTGATTCAGTTATATTTCATTAATTCCACTGATAGCCATGAGAAAATAAAATAGACCCTCTGAAAGCAAAAGCTTTAGGTACTCTAGTGTCTCATGCCGCTTTTATGTTGCATTTCTAACAGACTAAAGTCATTTCAGAATCTGTTCTACACCAGACGGTTGAGCTGACAAACTGTGGAAACCTATAATAATTAGTTTAAGCAGTGGTTTTGTGGATTTATTTTAAATGCCAAGCAGTGAATATAAAAATAAAGGTGTTGATCACCTGCAAAACTAAATACTAACCAATATTGATTTTTTAATGTGTGCTTCCCTTCTAAAAGTCATCATACAGCCACGACCAACTGGCTTCCTTTCGCATCTACTGACAAATAATTGTTGTGTGTTTTAAGATCGTAAGCATTTAAAAATGTCTAACTATATCCAAAAAAAATGTAAAAATACATTCAACAAGTTGAGGGAAATTTTAATAACCAACTCTGGTCTAAATTCATCATTATCTAAGGATATTACCAAAATGGCCAAAACTATCATTGAAACTTAAAATTTTTTATATAGGTATTTAAAACTCTTGTCAGAAATTATTTACAGCCTATTCTAACCAATGGAAACATTTTTTTTTGGAGTTACCCCAATCAAACCATTTTTTTCAGAATTTCAAATCAGCTTTCAGCATTTTTTTACTTGCATTTTGGCAAGCTAGTCTTTGTTTGAGTTTTAGATTGGAAGACCTACTTCAAGAGTCCAAGACATGACTATTACTTCCAGTCAAATGAAAGCCATATCTGGTAGGTATGAATACATTTTCAGAGAGGAACAATCCAATTTTAAACACTAAATTTGCCCATTAGGTACATACATATTCATTCTTAAAAGACTAAACTCAGTTCAAGAGTTTACTATTAAACGCTTATGTGATCTTTATCAAATCACCCTGTTAATCCTCTTAGAGAAACAAAAAACACACATAATTTCTCTCTAAACAGAGGTAGATCTGACCATGTAAAGAGCTCAGCAATACCTAACCATCTGCATGGCTCCGGATCCACTGGCATTAACAGCTCTGTACACACACACATAAATAAGCTCACACAACACCGAGCAGAAGACTTAGAACATCCTCCCCTTTGCCATATATGATCAAAATAAGACTGCTTGGCAAGAGTAGGGGGTAAAAAGAAAAGAAAAAAAAAGGCCGTCTATGATCTGATCCTCTTTCTGGTTCAATCAGACCGCTCCTCTGAAGGATGTTTTAACCAATGAAACTAGGTTAAAAAAAAAAAACAGACGAGAGGTTAATGCCAGCTCACTAGTAAAGCTTTACTAGGAGCTTAAACTCTACCTATGATAGCTGTTAGAAAACCTCAAGAGTTGTTTGACCAAGCATCTCACCTTACTGAAAGCTCCAGCAGTTCAGATACCCAAGGCTTCAAAGGCCACGGCTTCTGGCTCAATGTGTTTTGACCAAGTAGAGGCAAATTACTGCTCAGAGGAGCAGGATTTTGTCAGTATGGCCCGATATGGCAGTCACCCTGTCACTGCGGGCACTGCCGCACTCGAGACAGATCTCTATAAAACCTGCAACAATGGCATTGTTAGCCTAAAAACTTTGCCTGCCCCGATAAAATAAGTATTTGAACCTTTTGACAAAGATCTACTGTGGGAAGTAAATCATTGTTCCAGGGTAAGTCATGCGAGGGGCACAAGTTGACATTACCCGAATGGTAACTTTTACTGTAAGAAGATGACTCATTCTTTGGTGACTAAAATCCCAGTCTTACTGTTGCTAATGCTAAACTTGCAAATAGATCCTATTAAAAGAAGCTATAGGAAATTTACAGGAAACTCTACAATCATTTGTCTCAGTTTCAGAGATGGGGATTGGGTCTTATTTATTTTTTAGAAAGAAAACAACAACAACAAAAAAAAACTCCAATCATAATCTGAACTGATATAGAAGGAACACAAGTCTGTATGTGAGCTGCAGACCAAATCTCCGACAGTCTTTCAAGTGTATTTTTTCTTTTTAAATTGAAAGTATGCCCTTGATATATCAGCCAGAGATGCTCATGAAACATGGACTAGTGATAGCCTATATGTCCCTGCTAACCTTAAGGCCCCTCCCAAAGTTGGCCGTACTTCACTCTTCAGAGGTCCTAAAAGTGTACTCTAGGCAGAAGCGGATATCCACCGAACAGGTCTGCACGAAGATCTATTTTTGCGTAAACAGTGTCGCACAATAAACTGCGTGGCGAGAAACGTTGGTTACATCGATCCGTTGTACGCCACACCAAGCAGATAGGTTGAAAATTGGCACCTTCTTGTAGACAAAATGGAGTAAAAATTTGAAGAGCGTCAAACAGTGATCAATGACGGAGATCTTCTATATTCCATTTCTTCATCCCTGGTCTGGTTAAATGGCCTAGTGTTATTCTTTCCTTTTCTTTTTTTTTTTTTTTTTTTGTTAAAAACTCAAAGACAAATCTCATCCAAATAAGACTGAGACACTTGAGTATGACGTCTCAAAGGTCCACAGACATCCACACAGCTCACAGCCATGTGGGGGCCTATAGCTTCATTATACAGTCCACATAAATATCACTCACTTTGAAATTACTTCCAACACCTTATTTTATTACCATTAAGTACACTTGGTCTGTCAATACAGAGGCTGGTTAATCTAAGTCACAGGTGTGGTAATGGAGCAGAGGTAGAGTCAATGTTTGGAAGCCCTTAATTTTTTAAAATGCCACTGGTTGGGGTTCAAAGACCCAAAGATCTTTGCTTAATTTCCTTTCCTAATCCTGACTCGTCCCGTTTCCTGACCATCCTTAAATTTAATAAAAGAAAATAGGTAAAAAGCACAATAAAAATAAAGGAGTTAACAATATAAGCAGAGAGATTAATAGTGTTAGCCATGGCATTACAAAGAAATTTTAAAGCACTGTTTGAGAAGTGCCTATTTATATTTCAATTAGGGTACATATCACACATATTTTTTTTAGTTTTATAAGGGAGCATATTTTTTGTATGCTTAACTGTGATGTAAAATAAATAAATAAATAAAAATCAGCAAATAAAGGTAGTCATTTAATGGCTTGTGGGCTCTCCGCTTTATTTTAAAATACTGAAACACCATTTTAAAAAGCCTGGATATTTAGAAACTGGTTACTATATTTATAATCTAAGCTATTTCAAGTCAAACCTTTGTGTTTCAAAACACAAACATCCAGCATTTTCAATGCTCCCATAAATATAAAATTTTTTCAAATGTAGATTATTGCTAGTCTTTTTTTATTCCTGTGAACCTAGTAGTCACTATTGTTTTTTTACTTTTAAAACCTCTGCTCTTTAACTTCTAATTAAATTAAATAAAACCACATTTTAACAATGTTAAGCTCCTGTTTTACAACGTATTATCGAGTTAACAAGGCCTACCAAGCACCCAGCTACTTATTCAGGTACTTCTACTATTTTGTAGTAGAATACAAATTTTAATCAAGTAAAATCAATTTGATCAATTTCTTAACCATCTTACCTTTAGCCATTCTTTGATAAATTCAATTATTGTGCAAATGCTACTGCGGTCAGCTGTAACACGTTATGTACAAACTGTGCATACCTAACTAGATTAGGCTGCCGGGAACATTCTTGCAAGATCAGCTGAAATGACAACAAACTGTATCTCCTGGACGTGCGGGGAAATTGCTGAGTAAAGACAGAAAACCAACATTTACCCAAGAAGGAGATTATTATCAATGTTCAACTCCTGTATGGATGAAAAAACAACACACCTGACGATGGCTCTGGAAGACATGTCTAAAGGAGGAGGTCACTACTTTTCCTTTAGCCAAGACCCCTCAACCTAAATCAGTTCTTTAGGCGGCATCTTGAACAGTGGGCGCTGACAGCGTAGATTCACAGGACTGTAAACATTGTCTCAGTGCGGCTTAAACACTGAGAAACAGACACTGTCCTGCACCAAGGTTTGAATAATACCAGCAGAGGGAGAATAATAGGAGTCAGTGACATCTTAAAGTCTGAGCAGCAGATGTGTTTAACCAAGCCTATTAAAGCCCGGACTAATCCTGCCTTACACATCCTTATCCAGGCATTCACCAACAGACTTAAGTCACACTAAACGGTCCACTTATGCCGTGACTAATTGCAGCTTTTGCTTGCCTTCTGTCTTTCACTTTGACACTTTGATAAATGTCTTCTAATGCCCGTCTCACTGGGAGATACAGACAGAGGCTAAAGCAGAACACAAGAGAAATTTATATTGGGAGTTTCAATGTTGCAACAAGGCATCAAGCCTTTTCCTGGAGATGAGGCTGTGGCATCAATTGTCTGCTGGGTCATTTCAGAAGTCAAAGCCAATAAAAGCTGTTTGATTTTAATAGCAAATCATGTAGAAAGCTGCAACGCTTGCAGACATGTCCCAGTCACATGCCCCACCCCCGAACATCCGCTCTGAGATTAAACCGAAGCATTCTTACAATAGCAAGAAAGTGGCCAAGAAGTTTACCAAAAACACCCTGGTTATAAGAATGTGGCTTTTTTTTTCTTTTTGTTTATAGTTACTATAGAGCTAAACCAGTGACACCTTGCAATAACAGATTTGGCACTGTAAAATAAAACACTGAAAAACTAAACACTAATAAAACGTCAAACATTGCTACTGAAGAACATGATGATTCTCTTACGTTAATGTCACAGGTTTTTTTTCTCCCCCCATTAAAAAGATGGATTCGGTGTCACCATAAAAGCCTGAAACCACCAGGCACGGCTTGCGTAGCTCCGACTGAGATAGACCCAGGTTTATTCAAGTCAGACTATGAAGCAATACAGCAGCAATTTTATGGGCCTGACAGGAAGAGAGAGACGTGATTGCAAAGTAAAAGACATCCACTTTAAGGAGAATTACAGAATAAAATCTCTAAATCTCAAAAGGAAACAGTCTAGTTTGCCCGTTCTGTACCTCTTTACCATCAGAGGCAGGGCTAGTTTAGGCTCCTTTCAACCCTCCCCTAATATAGTGATTCAGACAGAAGGATACTAGCTTTGTTCTCCTTTAAAAATGAAATTGAAAATATGCTGAATGTCTGCATTAGTCATTTATGGCAAGATCGAAAAGTTCTGCAAATTAAAAAAAAAAACAGAAAAAAAACGTATTATGTCAAAACAAGAGCCTCAAATGAAAGGAGTCAAAACTAAGAGCCCATAATAGTGATTTATAGAAATGTTACCCCACCCGATTCAGGGCGTGACAGTCATTTTTAAGGATTAATTCAAATATTGCCATTAATGGAAACTTCACTTTAGGAATTTGATTTAGTTTCTTTCCCACTGATTTAGTTCAGAGTAACTTTAGCCCATAACTTTTTGTTCTTAGTCATGTTTTAAAATCTGATATAGTTGCACTTTCAGTTCAGGTCAACCCTCAGAGGGGATGATTGGAATAAAAGCAAGTCTTTAAAAGTAAGTTCTGTCATTTTTAATGTTTTTTAAGAAAAAAGAAGAAAGCTCCAATGAGGCCAGATAATGCCAGACGGTGAATCATATGTTCCAAGACTGGTTTTATTTTAACATTGTTGTGTGTTTTAGTATTAAGATATTTTGGCAAATCACCTAGTTACAGATTCTATGAGGCATTTTATTTCAAATTCTTGCTCGACTTTGTATTAAAATAATCAGTGTTGGAGATGAAAGCACTTTTAAATGTTACAGTTGGAATATTTGCATCTTTTCTGAACACACCAGCCCCTCATACTAGCTTGAACCATTACATCTGATAAAATGCGTCTCTCACATACAATCTGTCCAAAATCATTGCAGCACACCAGCTTTTCAAAAAAATCACAGCACAAAAAAGCAAACATGTCTTTCTAGATCCTCACCTTGGCAGCCAGGTAGAGGAGAGTGACACCCTGATCGAAATATACGACAGCAGGAAGAATAAGCCACACCAACAGTATGGCTCTGGTGTGGCCTACTTTACTGAGCTAAGGTATTCAGCAGGGAAATAAAGGAGACACACAAGTCAGGGATCCAGGGCTGCTTTTGGTGGGCGAGAAATGGGAGCAAACGTTTTGAAACTAAGGATGCAACCTAGATAATTCTAATTGTCCTAAAAACGGACACCTGCGCCCGCCCCCCTCTCCCTGGAATAGTCAGTTTTCACATTAGAAGACTGAAGAGGCACTTGATGACCAACTGAGAGGTGACACATGAAGGGATGTATGGATATGAACATGAAATGCATCTTCTTGCAATGAAATACAGATAAATCTGGAATAGAACATGGCCAAGCGGTTCTGCGTTCACAGAACTATGAATCAATGCATTGCAGCTGAACTTATTCAACAGCAGCTCCCACCTGCCCACACACCAGCTATAAAAATAGCTAACCTACTCAGCTAGACTCCAGTACGAGGGGGCAAATCCATCAGTATCCTTGTCCTCTAGAAGGGCAAGTTTGGTATAAAGCCTGTGCTTACTGAACAATAGAAGAAATGCAGCAGCGACACACTGGACACCCAGGAGGGTCTGAGAGACGGAGCTCAAGCCTTTTTTTTTTTTTTAATCATTCAAATGTGTTATCCAGCATGGTGAAGGCAACCGAGAGCTGCTGCTGCTTCTTTTCTATCCTCCAGAGTCCATTAGGTTTCTAAGTGTATGTGAATCCATCTTGAGCTCTCACATTAGAGACGTAAAGGCCGGAAGCAGCGCAAATAATGAAAAGATTAATGAATATAACATGGAACGGAAGTCCATTCAGAACAATGCCCAAGGATGAACAATAGACACAAGGCTTTTCCTGACTGGTAACAGTTTACAGTGGTGCTTAATGTATTATTTTATTGTTCTAAAGGTCTATGAACACAAAGAAATTATTATATTTCCACTCAGGTAAAAATAAAAAACAAACAAACACATGTCTATTCATTTAGTATCATGTTTTATACATTTTACATTTCTTTTCATCTTAAGAGAGAAGAGGAAAACTGATGTGACAGAAGTACAACTGGTAACTATACAAAAAAAAATGGATTAGATGCCAAATTAGAGAATCCCAAGTTTGATGCATTAAAAGAGTATAATAAAACTACAATTTTATTGCAGTCAGTTAGTTTAGCAACAACCTTTTCAATGTTTTTATCATTTCAAAAAAAAAAAAAAAATTTCAAATCGCTTATTAAGCCCCACTGATTTTCCTTTTTATTAGAGATGAACCGATACAATCCCTGTACCGGTTACCGACTCTGATAAACACGTATTCGCTGGATCAGATATCGGAAATTCTGATCCAGTAATTTCTATTTTAGTAATACTACACACAGCAATACGGTTGCAATGATCTAGTCACTTCAATTCTATGTTTGCAAAGCTGGCTCCATGATGAAACAGAGCGTGCATAGCAGCTATTGAGTATGCATAACCGTGTTCATTTGTAACCTTTGTTTAATAATGTTTACGTCAAGCCTGATATGCTTAGTCCAGGATTGGATAAAACTGGATCAGTGTATCTCTTATTTCCATTTTATACTTAGGCGTCTTATTTTAATAACTATTACTATGATATTGTAAGTTACTACACTTATCTTCTACTGAAAGCATTTAACAGACAGCAGAGGTGATGGTAGTAAATGTAAATGATTACAGTGATAAACCAATAGGTAGTAGTCATAATGAGTGATAAAAATATCTCCATACTGAGTAGCTCAAATAAACAGTTAATGCCAGAATGTAAAAAATCCAACAAGAAACAAACAAAGATGCACAGTCTGAATGTGTCTCTGATATAAAAGACTGTTTTTATACAGATTAGCTGGAAGTTTGTCCAAGTTGGATGGAAAACCTCTTTCAATCATTTACTGTGGACAAGAAAAACACTTGTCACAGAAAAAAATCTATTTAAAACGTTAAACATTTTATTCAATTAAAGGATTAAGTTAATTTATATAGAACCCAGAAGATGATTTTACAACGATTAAGGCGACTGCAACTAGAACGTTTTTATGAGTTTCTAAAGATGCACTTATATGATCAAAGATCTATTAAAAAAAAATTAAAAAAAGTGCATTTACTACTGTCTCCATCAATATGTTGCAAAACTATAAAGTCACGCAATTCCGGTTGAAGTGTTTTTTTTTTGTCTTTTTTTGTATAATACTAGCAATACAATTTGAGATTGAACCTAAAAAAGAATCAGTTCTAGATCTTTAGAACCGGAAACATAATGATTCTTGATATTTGAATCAACACGCAGCCCTTAAGGTAATCATATATTTAACCTTTCAGTCAATTACTACTGCACTGACGCCAGAGCATTATGTCACAACATGAAGTCTTCATTTCTGCGGTTCTAAAACAAGAACATAGAGAAAATCTCAGATTCTCTGGAACCAATCAATGGTCACCTGGTGCAAGGGCAAACCACTGTCTATCAAAGTAACTTCTTTTAAAAAAAAAAAAAATCTCATTATCTATCACTAAGCCTATTTTATCGTAATAGTTAGCATTTTTTTAGTTATTGTTTTACAAATTAAGACTATCAAAGATGGCCTTGGATCCATTGGCCTCCTGGTCAATTTGCACAAGCTTGATGCAATTTCTTCCAAACTGACTTCCAAACCATTTATCAGGCAGGTTTTTACCAATTACATATCAGACATTATAAATATTAATAGTTAATAATGTTAATTTTCACCTTTTCATGAATAATGTAAACTTTAGTCAATTATTTAAACACTGTTTAAATAACTGTTGGTTCTGGTCTCACCATTTGGCAATATACAACAGTCGGGTATGAGAAAAATATCTCATACTAACCTTCTAATGGAGGGCATTAATTATTAATGGTCACAAATGCACATTTACCAACAGAAAACCAGAAGATGACAAAAAAAGAGAAAGGTCCAAAACAGCTGCAAAACAAGGTATGAAATGTCCCTGTGTTGGTTAGAAACTAGGACATCTGAAGCTGGCATCTTTTGGTGCTTTGCAGGGTGACCAACCAACACACTAGTGCAAAACGACAGATCTGTGTTCAACTATTTCATGCACAAAAAAAAAGCAACAAGCATCAGCTTAAACCGTGCCGTTTTGTTACCGTTTGCATATTCTGCAGAGTTACTTTTATTCTTTTGTAAAATGTGTGTGGAAAATGTATCACCACAAAC
Source organism: Jordanella pulchra (assembly GCA_034780135.1). NCBI lineage: Eukaryota > Metazoa > Chordata > Actinopteri > Cyprinodontiformes > Cyprinodontidae > Jordanella > Jordanella pulchra. The sequence goes on along the minus strand of JAUZNJ010104966.1, from coordinate 26,301 downwards.
CGAAGCTGAGGCATAAAAAGTGCAACGCTTGTCACAAAGTGTCATTAACGTATCATTAGTGTAATATTTACAATTTTTGTAATCGGCACAGTCTCTTAACTTATACTTAAAGAATGGTTTCTTTGTACATTACTTTTGTTAAGCAGAATCGTGTAAAAAAATTTGGTCCATAAAAAGATAACTTTTTATTAAAAAGATCACCTGTAAAAATAACATTAAATCCAATAAAGCCAAACCTAAAAAAAAAAAAACAAAAAAAAAAAACAAAAAAAACAAAAAAAAAACATGTCAATTACTACAGAAATGAACTGTTTAAAAAGCCAAATTATTTCAGATATAAGTGGGACCTATTCATACCCTGTTTATTGTTTCTAGGCACTGCAAGTAGCAACTAAATACATTTCAAAGGTTTCTTTTAAACAAAGAAAAAATAAAAATCTGCCACAGAATAATTTCAAATTGCAGTAAACGCAAACCATTACAAAAAATTGTGGCTAGAATGTGTCAAGAATAAACCGAATAAATCGGCCAGATACTAGAAAGGCATTTTATTTTGATCACCTAAGAAAGTCAAACTCACAAAAAACTGCTTTATTCACATTAATCAAAGAAATCAAGGGACATTTTAACTAATAAGAATATTACTAAAAAATCTGAACTGATAATCAGATCTGGTAGATCAAATTTCTCAAAAAATGTGCATTGGTCAAAAAAACCCTTGTAATTAAAATCTAAAATAATTGCAGGGAAATATAGTGTCAATGGGGACAATCAGGTAATTCTTTAGTTTAAATGAAAATACCTGTAGCACAATGATTCAAATAACAAAAAGAAAATCATAGTAGGCAAATTGGCCTATAAACATGCTGTGAAAAAAAAATAATAAATCAGCATCAGATAGGAAAACGCTGATTAAATAATTTCAGTTATGATTGGCTTTTGAAAAGAAATTATATAAAATGGCTAAAACTACAAACACAAATCCTAAATTCGCCTTTTATTGACTCTTGTATCAATTAAAAGTTGTACCAAATGCAGATTAAATCAATCAATGGGAGTTGTTGGAAACCCCAATTAATTTAGGGTTTGTTTTTTTTTGGGGGGGGGGGGGAGACATATACTATATTTGCCAGATTCCCGTTTTGGTTTGTATTTTTTTTCCAAACTATATCATTAGTGGTTCAAGTAAGGAGGCTTTTAACACATCTGTGCCACGAAGACCTTTGTTTCACATTTCGTCCGTGCTTTTCAAAGAACCGCACATGGCCATTTAAAAAACTCCCGATGTTGTTAAAAAGAAACCAACCATACAATGCACTCCTTTGGCCTTCCAAAAGAAAATAAATGACATTAAAAGTCTCATATAGGAGCTGCCTACCAGTGAGCGGCTTTGGTAGCAGATCGGTTAGCATTTGCCTAAAGGGCCTCAGACGGCATGTTGTCCGAACAGCAACACAAAACACTACAAACAGTAACGGTGCTGGAACATTTCCATGCTACGTACCGAGCAGCAGTAGCTTCAGCTCTCTCCTGGAGTCCCGCTTGTCGCGGCGGAGCTGTTTGTCAATTTCTGCATTGATTCGTTTCGACTCCTTCGCCTCCTCGCTCAGGCAGCAAGCCATCATGGACTCCAGAGTCATCCCCTCTGGTTGTGGCAGCCCGGTTCAAACGGGACCTGACAAACACTGGCTCACGGTTTCCGTTTCTCCCGAATCCCCGGCCCTCGCCTGGCTCTCAAGCAAGCGAGGAGGTGGTGGTCAGTCGGCCTGGACTGAACTGCACGGGCGGGCGGATGGATGGATGGGTGGTCGGGGGCTGGGGGAGGGGAGACTTAGCCAAGGGGCCTCGCTGTCAAGTTGTCCCCCCGGCCGGGAAGAACTGAGACTTCACCCGGATGTTCCACCGTAAATCACAGGAGATTCACACTGGGAAGGAAGCTAGCAGCTCATCTGACAGCGCACGGAACAAGCGTTTTTCTTTTTTGTTACTAACGGCTGTCTTTAGGTTTTATTTTCTGTCACTGTGTTTTCCAATTCAATCCTCACCATCTGCCGAGAGTGGGTTCAATGCTGCAGCATCCAATCCTGTGACAGCCAATGTGTCTACAGTCTCCCCAGCGTTATTCCAACAACACGACCACGACCCTTCCTAAATTAGGCCGAAAACCAGTCGGGAGTGCTCGCCCTGCTAGCCCGCTAGCTCGTCCAACTAAACAGCAACTGGGCTAACGTAGTGACAGCCCGCAGTGATTGAAACAGCAGGCTGGTTGAAGGAATTTGGCCGCCTAGCTAAAAAACAACGGGACAACACCCAGTTACATCCTGACTCATTCCGACGGAAAGTGACAAAGCTAGTGCAAAAGCTCAGGATAATTGACGGGAAACAGAAAATAAACGCGTACCGAACCGGCGGCTCTTTGCTGTAAATATGTTCACATCAAACGACCGTCGCAGGAATAAGGTGGGCACACTCCTGGATGCTGCCAAGCGAGGCGGAGGAGGGAAGCGCAACGGTGACTGACAGACGGCGGACTGCTAGAAACAGGTTTGGGGCAGACCAATTGAATGAGCGAGGCGGGTCTAAGGGTGGGATTTGTATCCGACCACCGCCAGCTCACTTTCCAGCCAAGCGAAAATAATCAAAAGCATATGCGACCATCATGCAATGCAAATATAGAACACGTATGTTGCCAAAATGAACTATTTGGGAAACTGGGAATATATGTATTGAAAGGATATTTGAGCGGATCCGAAGGAGCAACTCCGCATGAATCAACGTACAAGGTAAAGGTGTGCTGGGACTGCAGCGACATCTGGAGGCCAGGGGGAAGAACTGCACAAGACTCATTCACAAAAAATGTTGGCTAATTAACTGCCAGTCCACAAAGTCCCTTGTATTTTTATTTTTAATGAATAATATATATTTATAATATATAAATGGGCCCATTCGTAGTTTTATGTTTGTTTTATGTAAGACTCATTTTTTAAAATATTCTAAATATAGGGAACTGATTAGAAAAGTTTCCTCGTTTTTAGAAACCATTGAGTGGTGAATATTGATTTTATATGACACACCAAGTTCAAATTTTAAAATAAAAATCTTAAAAGTATTGCAATTGTTTCTTCAGCCACTCTGATACTCCTAAAGAAATTTCCATGCAACCATCTACCTGCCTTAAAGTCACTAAACTTGAAGTGCGATCTAATAATCTATGGTTGTTCTCGGTTTTAATTAAGCTGCCTCAGAGAAGCTGCAAAGATCCAATGCTTTGCTTGCTCCACAAGCATTGTCTTCAAGGATCGGTTGTAGAAAGAAAGCCATGGGACATGCTGTCATGTTTAAGGAAAAAAAAAACATGTTTCCACAAGGAAAACCAGCCAAACACCAGAATAAGATGAAAGAATAATAAAGAGAAACAGGATCTTAATACTGTGGATGTTTTATAAGCATTCACACAATGATGTGGAAGTGATGGGGAACCAAAAAAAAAAGGTAAAATCGGAGAAACAAAACTGTTCAAAGCTGCAAAGTACTGCAGCGAAGGTTCACCTGTCAGCTGGATCCACGGCAGTAAAACTACAGGCAAGGGATGCAGTGAATTTTTGTGCTGTTTTGCAAAACAGGATGGCCAAAAAAAAAAAAAAAAAAAAAAATTCTCTCGATATGCAAAATTAGTCAAGACCTGCTGCAAATACTTTTTTTGTTAATTAAAAAAAAAATGAACCAAAAGCATGCATCTTTTTCCCATCCATTTCACACCCATCCACTGTTGTGTTTTTTTAATCATATGGAATCCCAAAAAATATTTTAGTATTTAAATTGTAAGATGTATACTTTTAAAAAGTACTGAGGTAGTAACATACTTTGAATAATCAATGTACTTGTTATTATCTGGTAGTATACACACAAAAAAAAAGCTTTGACTTGCCATACACCATGTTTAAAGATTGTCTTCAGGTTTGGCCTTTTGGGTCTATTTCAGTAAACAACAGGCAGGTTCTGTACATTTTACAACTGTATAGATCTGCAGAAGGACAGTGCGAGTTCTGACCTGGCCTCATTGGAAGTTACATGGGTCAAACACTGAAATACCAACACAAATAACTCAACAAACTGAGGTTTAAAGATAACATGAAGTTAAAAGATGTAACACAACAGTGTTTGTGACCTACATCTAAAATAGTGTTAAGGCATTATTAAATGCATTATGCAGTTTCAGTAGTTTATATACCATCTTTTGTAATGAGAAAGTCAATACATCAGGTTTCTAAGCGATTGTAGTCAGGTGCTCTGCAGCTGGAAATAGTCACAGAAGAGGCCCCTGACCTCTTCAGCATCACTTTGCTCCATGCTGCTCAGGGCTGAGGGTTTGTAGCCAGGCTGGGGGTTCTCTACCCCACACACCTCCTCCTGCCATTCCACTTTAAAGACATCCCCGTGGGACTCGCACATGTTGTGCAGGATGCAGCAGGCCAGGATCATGGTGGGAACCACGTCCAGGCCGCAGTCATTCCTCTTGCTCAGGCACTGCCAGCGCGCCCTGAGCCTCAGCAGTGTCGCCTCCGTGGCACGCAGCGCTCTGTTGAGGCCGCGGTTGAACAGCTGCTGCGGCTCCGTCAGCTCTACGCGGCATCCCCTCTGGCTCTTTGGCTCTGAATACGCCTTCATCAGCCAGCTTTGAAGAGGGTGGCAGGCCTCCCCCACCAACACATACCTGTAGAAGATAGGTGGGATTCCAGTTAGATCACAAAACAGTCCTTAGGTTCCTCTGCGCCTGATTTGTTTATTAAAAATATAAGTTAGAAGACAAGCGGCTGCATTTTGGACAAGAAAGAGAGAGCAGCTGGTCTGATCCCTAAATCACATAATGTTATGGTAATCAAGGTGAATGATGATAGGTGGCTTTAACTAGAGAGAAGTCTAAGGTTGCAGTTTCCTAGAATGGTGGAAGTGGCTTTTAAAAAAATGAAGTCAGAGAGCCAAGATTGAAATCTTGGATGTGTCACAGGAGGCACTTTGGGTCTCTTCATCATAACAGCATGTGACAAAAAAAAAAACTATTTTAGAAATTGCTTAAAATAAGTGTTTTATTTTATCTGTCTTATCTGTTTTGGACTTTTTTTCATTTCCTAAATTTGTTTGGGTTTTTTGTCCTTTTTTTTTTGTTTTTTACTAGTTATAGATTAGTTATTCACCACCTGCTTTCTTTCATTATGCATTAGATGCTGCAGAGCTGTATGGAGCTAAATTTGGGCCATGAAGTTTGTTAAAAGAAACAGATTTAAACATGAAAAAAGAAAGTTTGTCCAAAAAAAAAAAATTTAAACCTGGAAAAAATAATGTTTTAAAGACATCATCAGTTCCCAACGTCCCTTAATGCAGCATCTGGGATTAGATTGTATAGCCGCTGTGTTTAGCTGGTGGTCCTGATTCCGCACCATAGGCCCCGCCCCCCACGCCAAAACAGTGCCATAAATGTGAAGCCAAAAAGAAATAAAAATCTAGAACACACAAAAAAAAATGAATGTAAAAAGTATTTTTTTCCTTTTGAACAAACTCTTATTTTTCAGGTTTAATTTTTTCTTTACTTCTGAACAATTTTTTCTTTCCAAGAGTTTTTTTTTTAAACACATTTTATGGCCCCAATTTAGTGCCTCACAGTAGAACAGTTGGTAGAACTGCTGGAATCCAGCATAAAGCTCCTGAGTTCGAATCCTTTCTGCATAGGTTTTGCATATTTTCCTCATGCATGTGTGGGTTCTCTCTGAGGCCACAGGCTTCAATTAACCATTAACGCTTAATTGGTCTCTGTATTTTTTGAAGACCTGCACAGGGTTCACACTACTTCTCTACAAATCACTGCTGGAGATCCTCATCCCATGGTATGGATGATTGCCTTACCTCTTTTAACTCAAGTTGAGGGGTTCATTTTAAAGCCTATCTTAACCTGACTTCCAACTCATTTACATTAATTAAAATTTCAACATGGGACGAGAAAAACAACTTTACATTCTTCAAACCTGCTGACAGAGGACAACATGGAAAAAACAACTTTAATGGGTTTAAAAAAAGAAAAAAAACAACTATAATCATCTGGTAACAGTTTATTATAACTGAAATATAAGTCAAGTGAGAAGTTTTTCTGTGGTTAAATTGTGTTTTTCTTCCTAACAGCTTTACCTTAGTTGTTTCCCCATGAAGACGGGCGTTGTGGCAGGGGAGAGTCCACCTTCTGCAGCTGTGAACCACAAAGATGAGTTTTGTAAGATCTCAGCTGGATCGGTCCCACCTGGGAAACTGGCACACACATCCCAGAAGTGCCCACGGCCGCTTATAGCTACCTGGAGCATTGAAGGGACAGAAAGAAAAAAAAAGGGAAAAAATAAATAAATAAGATCTAAAGATATAAGATCCAAATGTTAATCGGCTGTCTGTACCTGAGAGAGGACAGAGAGCCAGCCAGCAGGGTTGGCGTAGTCAGACGCGTTGCTCGATGGGGTGATGATAGCTGTGTGAAGTGTTGTGATGGCGGCAACACAATGTGGGAAGCCAAAATAGGAGTGAAAGAGCTGAGCTGATTCCTCCAGCTCCTGCTCGGTGGGGGTCCGCAGATAAGTGGAGCTGAGGAGAGCCACAATGGCGTGACACATGTCTCTAACACACCTGCAGACAGTGGACTTCCCCACGCCGAACAGGGCGCTGATGGTGCGGTACTCCACGTTGGACGCCAGACGCCACAGAGCCACGGCCACACGCTTCTCCACCGGCAGCGCCAGGCGGAAGCTGGTGTCCTGGCGAGCCAGACGGGGCCTCAGCCTGTCGCAGAGGTAGAAGAAGGTCTCCCGGCTCATCCGAAACTTATCCAGCCAATCAGAGGGCTGGAATTCCGTCATCACTACCCGCTCCCACCAGTCAGAACGGGGAGTGTTGGTCCAGGGTCGGGTGCGCATGCGGATGTTAGAGCGAATCCCTCCTGCAATCATCATCTGTGGGGAAAAAGACAGAAGAAATGAAGCAGCTGGTCATCAGAAGATGAACTGGGTTCCTCAATATGCTCTCCTGCAGAGTCAGGCCAAGACGCACTCCAGCCCCTTAGTCTGAACGAGTCAACAGTCAAGCATTTTGTTTCTGATCTCTCAATTTCAGCTTTCTCTCCAACCAACTCCTCTTTCTATCCTTCATCCTGCTCCTCAGCTCTCTCATCATCTTCACCCTGCCTCTCTATACGTTTTTCTTTGCTAACAATGTCTTTTTTTTCTTGTCATGATCACTGACGTTTCCTGTGCTGCAAGAAAGTAATGGATAATATCTAACTGATAAAACTGTGATAGTATCTCAAATATATTTAAGGCTAAACCGTGTACCTTTGTATTTGATTTATTGTTAAATAAATGATATGAAGGAAAATATGAAATCAGTTCCTAACCCTGTGTAAGACCCATATGATCAAAATAAGCAATTACTGATGTGGCAGGAGCACACGGCTTTGACACCTGAGTGGTGGGTGTGTCTAAGGTGGGCGTGGCTGTCACTAAGGCATGAATGGGAGCCATACTGGCGCGCTGATTTTTGTATGTATGAGGAAGCGGATGCGCCGGTGGTGGTCATAATTTCCCGCGTCTGACAGTTTGAAAATCACCGCGTTAACCCAGTGCGGCCCTCTACAACACCACTGGTTTGCCGCACATTTACCCTGTATGGACTGCAATAAGAAAAATCTTAAACAATGACGCCAGATTTAATTGCGGCATATCAGTACCAGTTTCTGTGTTATTATTATATTCCACGTTACAAAATGAATTTCTTCTTCAGTTCAGTGCAGGGGCCATAACAGGGGCTGCAGGGGAACCGGCCCCTGTTGGCCCCAGTCTAAAACCGCCTATGCAGTTCACCCAACTACCTACAAAAGTCACATATCAAGTAAATACAGCCCATGTGTTTGGAATCAACTCTCTGTTTAAGAGAGCATTAATCTGAGCAACAATCCAGGGCATGATGGCGACTCTACACTATCTATGAAAAAAGAAAAAAAAAACATAACTTCATTTTATTTGAGCTGAAAAATAACTATTTTTATCAAGTAAACCTGAAAAACTAAGAACTAAATATTGACAACAATTAATGTCAGTTCATAAAACCAATGTAGTTGCAATCTTTCACTTCATCAGCTGAGTTACTAATACTTACCTTCAAGGTGATGAGTTTTGTAAAGAAACAGAATTTCCATATGGGGATAAATAAAGTATTATTGAATTGAATTATTTCAAAAGATGAAAATTTATCTAACTTTCATGTTTTTGTTGTGAAATGTGGATAAAGCAACTGATGCTAATGAGATGCTGTCAATCAAAATAATATTTTATGTTCTGTAAAATTACCATAAAGCCTTATTTCATTCTGGTTTGAGTTTAAAGTTGACTTATAGTTACGTTAAAAGGAATTGGTGCTGCTATGAATTGGCCTAAGCCAACAGAGGTCAAAGGTTCAAAACTCAGACTGTTACTGTCCCTAAAATAAAAAAAAGGGTTATGTAAAAATATATATAATATTTTTAAAATCAACACTAATTTCATACTAGTTGGGAAAAAATAACTATTTCAAATTACAATAACATATAATTCAAAGTTTATTCAACTTAAAATTAGTTTACAAATACTCTCCATGCAATTTGACGGACATTAAGCTAATTTACAGCAGAGCGAGGAACATTTTAGTCTCCTTATGTGCAAAACTGGTAAAACATACTCTAAAAAATAAAAACGCACAGAGACCAAACAGAAATTGCAAACCTCGGTAACACACAGGCTCGCTTCATTTTAAGCTACAGCTGGTACACATTGGAGCACCGAGCAGAAAGCACTGACCATAAGCATCCTCCTCTGTCTCTGGAAGAAATATTGCCGATGTCGGATGCGCCTCTGGATTTCACTGCGCCTCTGGGTGTTTGCGTTGTTTATGTCTCTCCTGCGCTTCAGCAGCATGTAAGTCAGGAGAAACATCAAGGAGCGCTGCTGCTCCTCTTCTTCCATCCCGAGGAACCAAACAAGCACTAAACAAGGCTACAGAGGGCTACTACCCAGTCCTTTCTGTTCCCCTTCCGCCTTTGTATCAAATGTCCGTTTATAAATCGTGCTGCCATCTAGCGGCCAAGCGCGGTCACTGCGACAGCAGAGCAACGAGTGAACACATTTTAACTCGAGTTTCTATCCGTATTAAAACCGATTTAAAAAAGTTATTCTAATAGATCATCCAGGATAAATTTAAAACCGGCACTAAATAAAGGTTGTCTACACAATTGCTGTTTATCTGGCCACAGGCTACACTCAAAGGACTTGATCTCATTCACTATTTCATCAATGCAGTCAGAATTCTGCTCCACAAACATGGAATACTCAGCAACAGTATCTAAAGCTTTCCACCTGGATTTCTTCTGGACAATTCAATTCTCTTTTAAGACAAAAAGAGGAATCTTCTTATAAAACGTGTTCTTGTTTTTGTATCATTTGATTATCTTATTTAAAACTGAGTCAAAACATCAATTGTTTGCTTTGTTTGTAATTATGTTTTTATCTAAACATGTCTCTCTTATAAACTAGTTCTTGAATCTCAATGAGACAACCTGTATAAATAAAAGTAAAATAAAGAAAGAAAGAAATTGATGGACGTTCCTGACATGTTTCCAAATGGGATGTTTTAACTTCTGAATGATAATGAACTGCATCATTAATCCACAACCTTTGACAAATCATGCAGTAGAGATAGGTAAGAAGTTTTGTTTTCAGTGACTTAGCCAACAGGTCCCAGACTTGCAGACTTGTATAATAATCTGTGATCTAGATGTTCAACAAGAGATTATACTTTCAGAAACTATTACTTTTATTAGATAATACTTTAAGATGAATACTTACAGGAGCTTATTAAACAAAGTATCATATAAGTCAGCAAATAGGTTCATTACAGGAGCTGTTGAGTTTAATACTAAACATTTTCATAAGGTTTTATTAGAGATAAATACAATCTAAGGATTGTTTATTGCTGTACATTCTCAATTTGTACGTAACTCTAAGCTACAACTTTCACACGGTCGATGAACAGGTCTGCAGCAGCGTTTTCAAACTCCTTTGCGTCCATGTCGCCACCGGGGCCCCGGGTCTGTGCTCCCGCCATGGCCTGTGCCAGTTTGTGGGGGGAGATCTTGGCACTGGCCTCCAAGTAGCAGATAGCCTTTGCATTTGCTTCCAAACACACATTAGATTTCATGTTAGCGTTCGCCAAACAATTTGCATCACGGCCCTGGGATGTCTCAAGGGCTTCCTTTAAGGTCCCAAGCACTGCAAGGCAGAGCGCCCGGGAGGCAGGCCCCTCATCGGGGCAGCACACCTCGGCATAAAGCCTCTGGGCCTGCCGGATATAGTCTGAGAAAACAGCACAGGTGAGCACCCCATGGCGGAAGACATCATAAGGGACAGCTTCGTGGTCCTGACAGCAGAGGCGTCGAAGCAGCGGGGCGGATGTAGAGGCAGGTACTCCACCTTCACTGCAGAGGCACTGGAGAGTCTGTGTGTAGAGGCCTCCTTTTACTCCTCCTCCTCCTTCAGTAGGGATGTCAGGGCAGGAGCCATCAGGGGCCTCAAGTGCATATCTTTGACACCCATTAAGGTTGAGCAGGTCGTAGGCCACACGGACATTGTTGCTGAAAGCTGATCTGAAATCAAAACCAACCAGTCAAAACTAAGAAAAACAAAGATCACGGAGACAGGGGGCTGTTTATTATATATATATATGAGCCAGTGCTCCTATTGAACTGGTCCTGGCCCCTGTACTGAAAACATAGCACAAAATAAATGGATGATAAATTAATCATAATATGCACTGGAACACAAACTTCAACTGACAGGATCCCTGAACCAATTCTATTGTTTACTTTTATAGTTTTAGTTTTTTATGATTTCAAAATTAAGTTGTTGCACTTTTAGTTTCTGGTTTCTAGAGCAGAAAATGTCGCTTTGGTTCCTTAAAATATCAAACGTTGAAGTTCTGCCCTGTTCTACTCTATTATAATTATTATTTTTGCTCAATGCTCCAATAAAAACAAAACCAAATACTGGCCCCACTCCGCCCCTATAATATTGGTCTAGAACCGCCACTGCCGCCTGAATGGACCGATAAACTCTGACCAGACCTCTGAGAATGATGCGCCAGCCGCAGGTGCCACAGCGCCCGGTTGAGATGCTGCTGCTCCTGTGCGCCTGCGCCCGCGGGGCCGCTGCTCTGCTGCTGCTGCTCCTCTCCGCATCCAGCATCAGTAACCGAGGCCAGATTGCAGAAGTGGTCGGCCAGGAACCCGATGGGATCATCCGACCTGGCCTCCACCATTTTCAGGATTGCCCCGCGGAGCAGGTCTCCAACACCGGTCTGCTCCAGGAATTCCCTGTCGCCGTCCGACTTGACGGCTTTACCCGCGGACATCCCCGAAAGAGGAGCCGCAGACCGGCGCTTCTCCTTGTCAGCCATGGCTGTTGATGTCCCGTGTCGCAGCAACGGCAGCGGAAGTGACGGAGGACCGGTCAGGAAGCAGGAAGTGGTTCTCACTCATTCCTTAACAAACTTTTGTAACCTTAGATATAAATAGTAAAGCCTTTGTTTCATATATATGATTGCAACTTCCCTGAAGCCAAATTAGGTTTGACTGAAAAGTCAAAAAAATAATTTTGCTTCAGTAAAGGCATTGGATAATTTTAATTTGTGTATGATGAATCTGATGAAAATGAAAAAAGTCTCTTTATTTCCATTGTTAATTTGTCTAAATCAATCATTTTTGGTTGGATGCTATAAAAATGTATATATGTTCTGAACACCACCAAGCCAAAAGGCTGTTCCTATGCATTTTATCATTGTTTTTGTGGAGCGATGCATAAATTATGCAAAATTGATCAAATCTTCTACATGGATAGATTGATAAATATTCTTTCTTAAAAATCTCTTATCCTTTATATGAAATTATCGTTTGCTTTTCAAGTTTGCTCAGCTATGTCGGTGATCAAAGTTTGATATTAATTTGAAGGTAGTAACTTGTACTTTCATAATGGTGATGAAGCAGAATTTTTGTTTTTCATTCCATATTGATTTTACAGGTCTTTTAAGTTAACAGTAGGGAAAAAAATGCTTGTCTATTAGTGCAGATATTAAGGAGTTTCTACTGTTACAATTGCAAGTATGCAATAATTGGCAGATTTGAAATCTTTATCATAAACATTATATTTGGTGGTTTTAGAGAACAGGCGAACAAGATGTACAATGTGATTATTGATTATAACATCTTTTTTAAATTCATGAACCAGCTCAAGGTGCCTCAACAAGAAGGACACTTTTAAGAAATACAGTCTTAGATTCAAAGTTTATTGAAAAATAATCAATTCCACACAAAAAGTTGTACAATTCTACACTACAGCAGACAAAGACCTCAACACAAAACCAGTGAATGCAAGATTCTCATTTTTCATCACCGTCCCCAGATGTCCACTCAAATAGCAGCAATACAGTCACCATAATATCCCCATTGTGTTTGTAACACATCTGTATTCACAGATACCCATCCATACAGTACAGTTGTACGTTAACATTGCACTAAAGTAAAAACCTGAATCTGAATTGAAACATAAGCCTACTTCGTAAACTCATAAAAGATCATACTCTATTTTACAAAAACTTTGAAATGTTTGAAAATGTTAGACTATAAAAAGATTCGGGCGACAGTTGGGTGGAGTTTCTACAAAGGTCTAAATAATGGTCCCTAATCTCAAGCAGGTTTAGTTAATTTCTTTTTTTTTTTTATCTGGATCCATATTTGATCAGGGTAGCTGTTCATTATCAGATTCACAGCAGTCCACTTTGGGCTTTAGTGTTTATATAGCATCACATAGCACAAGCTGTGTGGCTCTCCTGCGTATAATAACCGTTTGTCAACGCTACAGGGATGTGGTTCCCATTGGTGAGGGCAACTTTTTTCAGTGTAGCCACATTGTCGTTGGTGTAATTTGTGTGTTGCGTTAGGAAGTTTCTGTGCAGCTTGTGCTCCAGCAGCATGTGGTTCTGAGGAGGGAGACCAAGACACGCTCTGAAAAAGACAAGGGATAAATAAGAACACAAGTCAATCTTGAGGATTTTTTTATTTTTGAGTTGGAATAGCTCAACATGCTTATTAAAGTGATTCATACCTCATGATATTTTCTATGCAGGCTCTCTGGCGGAAGAATGCATTGACAACAGGAGTCCCTGATGGGACCAGGGGGGCCTTGCAGAGGAAGGAGAGCAGAGCGAGGACACTGTGGAAGGACTGGAATTCCTCCTCTCCCTGAGGCCTGACCTTCACACGCTGGCAAAGCTCTGTCAGGATAACTAGGTCCAGTATGATGGGGCTGGCCAGTAGTGAGTCCTGTTAGGAATCAAGGAGGAAAATCGATTAATGTTTTATCATCTATGAGATGTGTCAAAACAAACCATTTATCTTGATGATCTTCTAAATTATTATAAACAACTTGGTTCAAATTAGAATCAAATGTTGAATTAAAAGCTGTCTAGTTGGGATTTTTCGTTTTTGCCACTAGAGGGACCCAAGTCCTTAATTCAGTCAGTTCAGAACAACACCAAGCATGTTTGGATTTCTTGTTTTTAGCATGTTTGGATTTCTTGTTTTTAGCATGTTTGGGTTTCTTGTTTTTAAAAAGAAAATATACATTTTAAGTTTCTGCATTTACTCCAAGCGTAATGGCCATGAAAATTCATTCATTAAATTTTATGTTAATCTATTGTAAAGTACTTGATAAGCATCAGCTGTTGTGTTTCAGCTGGTAGCTGAATGAGCTAAGTAGGTGTGTGACCTGCATGTGTCTCTTTGTATTAAAATCTCAGGATTAAAAAGACAGATTATCCTCAGGATCCTGAGCCTCTCTGCAGTAACATCTCTCCCATTCAAAGCTAATGTGGTTTTAGTCGCTGAAATGCATTGAAACTAACCTCGCAGGTGTTGTGAAGTGCAATCGTATTGAGCCCTCCCATCATTATTTCGGATGTGTACTCATCCATGGCACGCTTGCTGTCTCCCACATATGGGACGTATTTGATCACCACCTGGGAACAGGACAGACACATTTAAGAGGTGTTCTGCATCCACTGAAATGCTACAGCTGTGCCTGTCTTTTTATTTCACTTACACAGTGGTCGGGTTTCTCTCCAGGCTGGTACAGCACAGGATTGGACTGGACCATGTCGTCCACCACGTTGCTCTTGGAGATCTCCTTGGAGCGGAACTGCTGAGGGGCAGACAGGTTCTTCCCGTCGTTGTTACCGAGGTGATTGTAGCTGACGATGGACGTTGGCTGTTGATGCAAAACAAAAATACTGAAGCTTCTATGCTTTGGGTTATTTTTGGTGTCTTGTATTTCTCTAAAAAAAAAAAAAAGAAATGTGGTCTTACCTTGATACCTGCGCTGACCAGGAAGTCCACCAGAACTGACTTGATCTTAGTCTGTCCGGACTTAAAGTCATCACCTCCAATGAACACGCCTTGCTCCATGGCCAGCTCTACGGCGCCCGGGACGAAGGTGTTCTGTGGGGAGCCGTTGATGTAGGCGCAGCCCTCAAGGATACTGGCCACAGCAAACAGTGTGGATGGAGAAATTTCTGCTGCTCCTGCCTGAGGAGAAGGAAACAACGTAGTGATGAGAAGAACTGAAGACTTAGTTTGAAGCTGCTCGATACAACTACCTGTACAGCTCCCTATCTCACCTGGATTCCAGCCAACAGGTTCTTGGCTGTGTCGTTGACCCCTGGAACAATGTCACAGAAACGCTCCGTGTTAGCCGTCCACAGAACTATGACTTTGTCAACACCACTGGAGCGACGAAAGTCTCTGATATCAGCTCTGATCTGCTCCATCTAGAAAAAAAAATGTTTACCCTTTAAATTAAACAGCATTAAAAGTGTATTTCATAAAGAAAATGGGAGCTGCAGCGTTCCCGTACCTGCTCTGCCATGGTGCCTGTGAGGACATTGTCCGCCCGACTCTCCTGGTTGGCTGCAATGAATTCGGGGATATAGATGGAAGGCCTTGGTTTGAGGCAGCTCATGTACGGTCGCAGCTGCTCTTGCAGGGACCAGTCCAGCACCTGTGCTCGCTCCATCGCTCTGCCCAGATCCAACGAGGAGATGTCCCAACCTGGAAACACAGCCCCATCAGGGGAGACGGACTTGATTGCTCTGACTTCTTTACTTTCACTAGAACTAATGATGCAAAAGCTGATGTGTGCAAATGCATTTACTAATTCTGAGCTATGTTAATAATTTATACAAAAGAATACATATGAAAACAATGTGTCACATTATTTGTCTTAAAGGTAAAGAGACCTCGCCCCCACTGCTGGCCACAAGGCCTTAAGCAGCAGCATTGCTTGTGTATATTGTAAGCCAGCAGTGGTTCACATGCATTTGTTGCTTTTTAAGCCTAAGCTGTTTAAGAAAAGATTTTGGTACACTTATTTCTCCAGGAGTTGATCCATTTTTTAATGTATGCATTTATGTCTTAAGAGGTTATCTCATGATGTGAATGTCTGGGATTTCACCTACCATCAAAGACGATGTCATTGGGGTGCACCATGGGCAGAAGGTCACGGAAAGGCACGTTGACCTCGCCCTCCAGGCCCGAGCCCAGGCAAACAGTAGACGCCTGCAGCAGGGAGCCAAAGTAATTTGCTTTCTAGGGAATAATGGGGAGAAAAAAGGAGAAACTTTAGTTTGATATAGGTTAGATGGAACCAAAACACACACTGTTACATCACAGGTGGTCTTTATAAGGAGAGCAGAGGATTTGGCTGATGAAGGAGGCAGTGGTGCATATCTGGGCCCTAATATAGTAAATTTCTCTGATTGTTAAGACACTTCCTGACCAGGGAGCAAAAAAACCAGAAGATGCTAAAGCTTTATTTGTGCAAAAACTTCAACTAAAAACGTGAATCCTGACATTATTAACTTTAATACTAATAATTTACTCAAATATCAAGTAAAG
This sequence comes from Jordanella pulchra, assembly GCA_034780135.1. NCBI lineage: Eukaryota > Metazoa > Chordata > Actinopteri > Cyprinodontiformes > Cyprinodontidae > Jordanella > Jordanella pulchra. The sequence continues at coordinate 10,238 of JAUZNJ010104966.1, read as the reverse complement.
ACTGTTTTTTCCCTATATTTTGCTTTCCAGGATGAGCATGTCTAGTCACCTTTTCTCCGTTCTTGGTTCTCCAGGTGAGACCCAGCTTGTTGGCCAGGACAGCGGCGGTGACGGTGGTTCCGTTGTTGCCTCCCCAGCCCACCAGCATCACGCCCAGCCGGGGGACGCGCCGCTCGGTCCGGAATGTCATCTCTGTGTTGCGGGGGGTCACCTGTATATGTATGTAAACAGTGAGCTACAGAAAGAGATGGCATGCAGGCGCACCTTGACTTTCTGATGTTTCTACTGACCGTGACTCTGTTCCCTTCCTGATGCACAGAGGTGGTTTGGTAGGAGTAGTGCGCCTCGATGTGAGTCTCAGTGTACTTCACATTGGGACTGTTGATGTGGATGTTGACGGACATGACGGCAGAATCTGTAAAATAAACGGGTATTTCATTATAATATTGACAATTCACTTCCTGTTGCTTCTAGTCTTCCTCGAAGTAGGAAACAAACCGTCTAACCTATTTATTTTTTTCTCCACGCGGAAAGAAAAGCTTTCAGTGTAAGCAGACGGTGGGCTCTGGTTCTCCGGTTAACTTCGGGTCTTTATCTCCTGGAAGCGCAGGGTGTCTTCAGCTGGTTGCTCCTCTTCGTGGTGCTTCGGTCTCATCCAAAACGATCCAATCAGCGCTTTCCTGTCGCTTTATATAAGTCTCGAGGCTACAGACAAAAGCCCCAGCGCGTGGCACCGCCAGCCAATAGGAGCGCCGCTTCCCAGCCCAGCATCCTCGGGGAGGGACAACCACACAAGGCAAAATATTCCATTCTAGAGGGTTCTGATAGCGATGAAAATCTTCCACTGACATCGGTTTAATGTTGGATCTTTCTAGAATTTCTAACTTGACAATGTTAACGTTGTTAATTATTCACTAGCTGCTTAATTTGATCATTTTTTAAACCGAATTAAATTGTTTTACGCACCTACGTTCAACTGAGTGATCATTTATCACTCGTAATGTTTTTTTTTGTCTGCTTTGCATGTTTCAGTGAGTTTTAAGATGTTTAATAAACCCCTTAAATAGCCTTTTCTGCAAGAGATAGACGAAATGCATCACACCAAGGATCCTAAAGGACCTGTTTAAATAAATTATAAGGTTATAAAGCTATACAGGTTTAAAATTTAGTAAAAAGGGTTTTTTTTGTCTTTTGTTTGTGTATTAGTGAAATAAATGCAGACTGCTTGAAGCATTAATTATCTCGGAAATAAAAAAAGTTTGCATTTATATGTTTCTTTATAAACATCAAATAAGGCTAAACGGGGAATTTTTTCTCTCAAAATGACTGATAAAACTCGGGTCTTTCTGAGTTTCATCCTCTGGAAAAGATTAACAGGACATACAACAAACATTGTGCAAGATCATCTTCCAAATTATTTGAAAGTTTCCACTGAAACATTTTTGTTTTTGAAATAACGGTATCATAGGCTGTTATAAAATGACTGACTCTATCCGACCAATCACGGGCAAGCAGAGATTGTCTCCAGCCAATGGGAGTCAGAACACAAGTCACGGGCTGCACACGTGCACTGCTTGTGCGTCTGATTCACATCAACTCGAAGGTGGCAGAATAATAGGCGGAAATACTAATAGGTGGAAAATATAGATAGATATACCCTGTATGCGGGCATTTAACAACATTTAAACACTATCCACACCCTATAAAGCAGGATAATGCCATAAATTGTGTTGTATTTATTTAGAAACCGGTGCACGAGCTCTGGGGGAGAACAAACCAGCTGGTAATCAAGGAAACGAGTACTTCCATGCAATTATTACGATGTTTTATCTGTGACTGAACAAAGTGGTTTATAAGGCGATTAGAGCGGATGAAAAGAGCGAGCACCCCTCCCAGTCGGTGCAAAAAATACTCTTGAAGAGTGGAAAATTCCTTTGTTACATCGCTGAGAGCAGCAAGGATGATATAACGCCGCTTTCTTTCTAAAAAATGAAGGTGTCTTATTTATGTATGTTTCTACGTTTTGTTTTGCCCTGCTGAATTTATAGTACAGACAAAAACCGTGTTCGTAATTATTTTGTGCACGCTCTGCTCTAATACATTCTTTTGTCATACATATGTCTATGCAATTACTTATTTTTGTGCATAAATAGGTGGGATCATTTGAACAAAGAGTTTAGCGCCTTCTGTTTATGGCTTCAGAGGTCCAAATTTTCCATGAACATGTCTCTGACTCTAAGCCAATCAGATCGCTTGATGCACAAACGCCTGACCCATGCGTTGAGTGCCGGCAGCACGTGGGTCAAGGGAAGGAGAGAAGGATCCAGAAGAAACCTGGCAGACAATTAATCACAAAGCAAAATGTGAAAAGAAGATAACATGGTGTCTTGAATAAAATCCCCAACATTGGATGTTTGTAAGACTAAACACAGGGCTGGATCAGCATGACAGGGATGGATTAAAAACAGAGACTAGGTAATATTCAGGGACAACTAGTAAGGAAATAAACCAATATTTGATAAGAGGAAGTGCTGCTACCTGACTAAACCGTGAGGGATGCTAAACAATTGGAAATATAGCAAAAAAAGTGGATAGCCAGTATGGCTGAGAAACAATAAAAAACAATGAGAAGTGTAAAGCAACAGTAAAGACTAAATATAGATAGCTGCTGGAATTAAGAAAATACAATTTGATTATCCTGAACTGTCTTTGTAAAATTTTATTTTTACTTAAAGGCAGTAGAATAATTTTAACAGCGGTGACACACTAAAGACAGACAACCATTTCAATTAATCAATGCAGTTTGATCAATAAAAAACCTTTCAGGCCTTAAAAAATGCCACATTATTCACATCTAAAATTATCAATGGATGGGAAACTAACAATTCAAGCATATTTTTGCTTGGGGCATCCTTGCAGAACGAGTATCACTCGTTCCTGTGATGATGAGGAGTCCATCTCTTTTGTTATATATCTGTTCTCATTAGTGACACTCTCATCGTTCCATGGCTCAGACATAACTATCATATATGTTTTAAATGATAACTACAGATCAACATCAGGTGAGACAGGTTTTTATTTGCTTTATTGCAGCGGTGGATCAACATTTTACATGAAGGAGCAAAAGAGGTGCAAAAGATTTAGTCAGGGAAGCATTGCTGGACCACCTTATTGAAGTAACCTTTGTGAAAAAAGCATCTTTGCTATGAACACAAAGGCTACAGAAGGAAACTTAAATTACCCTACAGGACTGATTTAAGTCATCACTTGGCAATATAAACAGATTCAAATCCGATTTTTTTGAATCTGGATAGCTCTATTCAAACAATAATTTCCGACGGTTTACCACAAGTGTTCTTTTTTTACAAGCTTTATATCTGAAATTCAATTTTTATTCATATTTAATTTGAAGATGGTACAAGGTTTTTTTTTAAAAAAAAAAAAACCTTTGAACAAACAAACAAAAGTATGGAGATGTTGCCCTCCAGTGGGTCTACCCCTACTTTGTTAGTATGAAAAAAATCTTACAGTTCAACAAAATCCTACTCAGTTTTCAGTGAACATAGGTTTCCATCCCCACCCTAAAGTTATTTAAAAATTATACTTTACTTCTAGTTTATTTTTAATTTTTAAACACTGTTGATGGCAGCAAGACTCAAAAAAGGAAAGTTTCTGGCTTCTGTATGTCATAAATCCACTATTTATCTGTTGTGTAATGCTTTTTGTTGTTATGCTCTGTTTTATCTCCTTAATCAGGCACCAGTAGTCATGCTGTTTGTTCTGTATTTGTAGTGATATTCATATGTTGTTGTTTTAACTTCCCATAGCTGAACACTGACTGGGCAGTACTGGCGTCCTTTGTATAGGCCTTTAACATGAGATAACTGGAGCTCTGCAGAATGAGAAGAGATAATACCAGATAGCTTTTAATGTGTATAATATGAGTAGGACCCAGCTACTTTTCTCTTTAAAAACTAGAGCAGATGGGTCTTGTTAACTTTTTTACTTTTTTGTTAACGTCTTTTTAGATCTACACTGTAAAGTCTTTTACAGTAAATTAACAGTAAAGAACTGGCAGCTTGGTTGCATTATGTTACTGTAAAGTCAAATTTTAAAAAATGGTCAGTATTGTATCTAAAAATAGAGTATTGGGCAGTTTTTTTGTTTAATTATATTACTATAAAATTAAACATTTTTTGCAGTCATTAATATATATATATTTTTGCTGTTATTGAAAAATACACCATTCACTGTTTTTAAGATTATCTTCACAATACATAAAAAGTAACCTGTAGACAAATCTTTTAATGTCTACAGGTTACTTTTTATGTATTGTGAAGATAATCTTAAAAACAGTGAATGGTGTATTTCAAACATTAGACATTTGAGAATCATGTACCAACTGTGAAAATTTAGCTTGCCACTGAATCAAACTGTCATGACATGTACATTTTCAGTAGGCTAGTGAAAACAAACTGAAAACATTATCAATACACCTTTTTTATTTTATTTATTAACCTTTATTTAACCAGGAAAGTCCCATTGAGATTAAAAACCTCTTTTTCAAGGGAGTACTGGCCAAGAGGCAGCACAAATTTAAAATGACACAGGAATTAGATTAAATAATAAACGGCTACTTAACAAATCACTTGTTAGATGTGGATGGATAAAGAAAGCAGCAAATCGATTTTCCCACCTGTAGTTTCAGTTAAATTTCCCAAAATGCAAAAGAATAGGACATGATACTGTCCTTTACAAGGTTAGAATGAGTTATTATCAGTAAAATCCTGTATTTAACGAAAATATTATAGTGCTGTTACAAGAACAGTAGATAATCCACTTTTCTTATTTCGTCAGTGGATTTACGGTGGAGTGATATATTAAAAATAACAGTTTAATACTGTTGGAATTTTCCTGTAAATTAACAGCAATTGCTAAAAGTGTATATGTACAAGAATTTTGTATATTAATTGAAGTATATTCACTTTTTATGTTTTGTTTTTGTTTTTAGCTTCTCTGGCTTTCACCACCCCTCACTCAGCGTACGCTCTGTCACCTAGCAACCATGACAGTTGACACATAAAGCAGGCAAAGAGTGGATGCCGATCTTTTTACTACTAATCTGTATTCTAGTGTAATTGTTGAAGAGCTTCAGCAGCAGCCCCATCGTCACAGATATCAGATCTGTAGTTCACACAATGCACAGAAATTGGAATCTCTGCTAAAATGTTAGACAAACCTATTTGTACAGCGACAGATAATAAAACCTTTTAACAATTTCAAACATTACCCGTAACATATCTGACTCACAAACCATTTAAATTATCTATTTTCATAAATTTTAGATGAAACTATTCACATGCTTGTATTACATTAAACTGTACTCGAATCAAATCAAACTTTATTTATAAAGCGCTTTGCCTGCATGCAGCAACGCAAAGTGCTTTACAATGTAAAAACAGTTTAAAAACGTCAAAGTCATCACACAAAAAATATACATAGATTAAAGGAGAACAAGCACACACACCTGTCTTACAGTGACACACACACACACCCACAAACTGTTCCCTTCCACACCCCTCCCCTTTGCAACATGAGCTCTAACCTCTTTGTCACTCAACTGAAAATAAAAGTAAAAAAAAACTGACTTGACACCGTTGTGAGAACGCAGTACCTTGGGGATCCGTCCACACCAGAGGCCAACCCTACCACAACCAGAGGGTGTCACCACAGTAACCACCCAGAGTCCACACCATGACCACAGGGCAGTAGTACCAGATCACTGGCCCTCCAGGTAGGGATGATCACCACTTTTTGTTGCTATTTTCCTTTTTTCCTCTGAGTACGGAGCAGCCAGCTTGCTTGGGATACCCAAGGCCACTGAGGATACACTGGACCGGTCCTTTCAACTGAGCAAAATGAAGGCTGCCTTTTTCGGCAGCATACGAGGGAATCTTTGAATCCGAACAGGCCACAGTGCTGCACAATAACACAATGGGCCGTCGGAGGACGCAGCCACTGGATCTGAACACAGCACTTGTGTTGTTTTAGAGACCAGCATTACCTGACTGGACTCACAACTATGAGACTAACTTTGACAACTATGTATTGTCTGTTGATTTTTCTGAACTCTGGTTGCAGAGGGTAAAAATATTTAAATAACCAAGTGTCCCCCCCCCCCTTATTTAGAGGGATCCCAAAAAACTCAAAAAACTCAAAGGCAAGAAGTTATAAATGTTAACAGTCCAACTAGATTTTGTCCTGCATAAAATGTATAAAGCTCTATTTTTTCGAGTCTCTGTTGGAAAATTGGGATTAGTTTTTCCCATGGTGTCATTTTACAAAGGGGATGGAAAACGTTATTTAGAAAAACAAGTTTAGTAGCACTCTAAACAGGTCTATGTTACATATTAGCATACCTGGTAAGTCAAAAGGGAGCGTGTACCTCTCTGACGTTTATACAGCGTAAGATATCATTTCTAATTTGTGTTAAATTATAGGGTCATTTTACAACTTCTCACTATTTCATCAACACAGTTTCCGCTTTATCTCCAAAAATAAATCCCTTAAACACAGTTTGAGACTAATCGAGTATTTATAAATAAAACAGAACAGCAACACTTGTTTTGAGAGTAAGACAAAATAGACTGAAAGATATGTAAAGCTTGAGTGCCTCACCCAGGTTGACCCTACAGCTGAACATTGACCATAGTAAAACATTATCTCTGTTGGATTTTTAAAAAATAATTTATTAAGTGAATGGTAGGTCACAAAAAAAACAAACAAATGAAACACTTAAAGAGGGGTTCAGTTTTGGGTTTTGACAATATGTTGAGGAAATACAGACACAAACACAAGGATTACCTGTGTGATCTCAAGAAATGAGAATTTTTACTGTAGCATTTTCTAGGTCAGATTATGTCAGGGTGTGTTTGTGCTCATATCTGTGTGTCTTATGGCTGCCGGCAAAATAAGTGTTCTTAAAAAAGGGAAGTGTAACCAGGTTTATTGCACAAAAGACAACACATCTGGATGAGTACCTGCATAAAACAAATGAATTAGTAACAAAGGTTGAAGTGTAAACACAAGATGGTGCTTGGCTTAATCAAAGTGGGTTACAAGAAAGCACAACAGAGTGAGGGCTGATGAAAGTTCACTCCAGCAATAAAATCAGGAAGATTTATACTTTTAACCTTGTGGCTTTTCAGGCTGTGAGGAAACGAATAACTTTGTTGTCAATTAAGTAAAACTCAAATATATTTGGTGATGATCTTTTACTCTCTTTGTTTTTTCTGCATGATTAATAAAAGACTTATTCTGGAAAAAAAAGGATTCTGGCATACAAATTATTTTACAGTCCTTGCCAATTTAACCAGGTATTGTAGTTCAAAATTTTGCTAAAAATACAAAATGTGACATAAATTGTGAAACCACCAAACCCTTTAGGAGCTTTAATAATACAGCATAATGCCTCTTTGTTGGAAAAGCCTTCCAGCAAGAAGTTTTCTAGGTTTGATATAGGCCTGCCTGGCACATGTCTTGTATAGTTTCCATGTTGTGTCATATGCAGCAAGCCAGCTGTTATTATTATTTTTTTAAAAACTCTTCCTTCTCCCTAACCTACATCTATAATCTTGGTTTTGAGGGGTCCCACAGAGATCAATACTTGGCCCGTTGCTCTAAAATGTCAGGTCCCACTCTTAATATCAGTAAAATAGTGTCAGTTCCTTTCCTTTTCTTGGGTTTATCCTGCAGAATTGCATTAAGAAATCAACAGTGTAGACATGCAGCTCGATGAGGTCAAATATCATGCTCCAGTTTTGGACACAAAATCAACAAAAGATTAAGGTGGCAAACGCCAACTTATATTATTTAACATTATTTAAAGATTTTTTTGGAACTTCCTTGGTCCAAATCCAATAGTTTTCTTTTCTTAAAATAGGATAAAATGTTTTTTTAAAAGAAGTCATTCATGTGATCAAAATTAATTCGCAATTAAATGTTTATATGCCTTTACCTGTGTTTATTTATTGTTTTTATAAATTCCCTTTTAGAGATGAGCATTGCAAATTAGCCACGATTAAGAGTGCTATGGTATATGCATTTTAAAATGATGGCCTGCCCACTCTTTTTTATCCAGAGTTGATTGACTTATTATAGATTCAGGGTGGTTTTAGGACCTTGAATGTGACTCAAACAATATTGACCTTTGCCCATTGACCTTACTAAACTGGTTGTGAAGGTCTTTGTTTGGAGAGAACACAGATGAAGAGGACAGTCGGACGTGTAGTGATGAAAAGATTTAGTAAAAATCTTAAATGATGAGGCTTGCATGAAGAAAAACTCTGTAACCACGGTGACAGAAAGTGAATCATTCAGCAGTAAAAAAACAGACAAACATTAAATATTGAGGGTTTTACAATAGCTTTGGATTGAAAGACAGCATTTTTTTTCTGATGGCACCAGAGATGAAAAAAAAAGTGAAAAAAAATGAAAAAGAAGAACATCACTAGAAATCTATACTGCATTTGGTTAAACTGAATGAATTAGCGTGCCTCGGTTTGTTTTGATTAAAACGTGCCTGGATGCTTGTCTGTGCTTATTATTATGATGGTAATTTAAACCAAAGTTTAGTTTTGTTAAGTTTATTTACTTATTTCATACAATAAAAAACAACATAACTTAACTCATTTGTGTAACAACCAATGTTGTGAATGAAAAGCAGAAGAAAGAAGTAAAACTTATTTCTGCCCCTTTTTATAAAAAGAAAAATGTATATAAAAGATAAAGATACAAATATACAAAAAAACAAGAATAAAAAATATACAAAAAAGCATGGCTGCATATAATAAATATTTTTGATGCACCTAGCATCTTTCACTTAGATAAGTAATTATTTGTAACTAAGAATCTCATATAAAAAAGTGTCCATCCGGCCAAATTTGCGTATCTACAAAGAGCTTTGGGCGGTGGATACAGATGACCCCTGGCTCTGTTTCGGACGCAGTGGCCTGCTTTTGATATAAACTTACTAGATTCAACTGTCACTTGTGGAGAAAAGCAAAGCATGGGTGATAGCAGGATACCTATTCTTAAATACCTGAAACTGGCAACGCCAAAAATTTTAACCATTCAAGCTACGTCACTGTCAATTTAGCCATCTGATTGGACGACGGAGGCTCTCACGTAGCACTGGTCCGGAAGATGTCGCTTGGGCCAGTCCTAAAAAACTTCCGCCTTAAGTTGTAAAGAAAACATAGGAGCTAGAAGGCAGTCGACGGGAGAACCAGCCTATTAAGAAGTCAGCCTAAAGGTAGATACTAACATCACTTTTAAATAGATCCACGAACACACGTCTCAGTCCCGCAGCGGTCCCTTGACATATTTTAGCCCAACGGCAGATACAAATACACAAATTACCTAAGCTAGCACGTAAGCTACGTATCGCTGCTATCATCGTTCTACTCGGGGCAAGGCCTCAAGTCAATATTACGAGTTAATAACGTGAAATTTATTATGGTACACGGCTTATCGTCGTGATGGGAATTGCTCAGAATAGCCGGTCAACAAAAATAAAATGTCAAATCCCGATTCACATTTAATCTTCGACTATGTTAGTTTTCCTGTTAGCCAAGTAGCCGTACCTGTATCTGGTTAGCCTTCTATGTAGCTCTCAGTGGTAAAGAGACCGCGTTGCTCAGCTTTAGTAAATAAACCCCAGTGTTCATCTTCTTTATGCTTTTATACTTTTGTTATGATATACGTAGCGAGTTAAGCTTGAACTTCCCAAACAAAGAAATATTTACCATCTTTAGCATTAGCTTCCAGGTTTCTATCTTGCATGATATAAAATAAGACCGTCAAAGCTCATTCTTGATTTTATATCATTATGCGTATGGCTGATCTTAATTGTTTAGACATTTATGAATGATGTCATCGGCGAGTTAGCATAGAACTATGCCACTCCCGTCCCCTGAATAAAAGTTATCTCTTCCTCATTACTGACTGGTATAGGAAGGATAGTTGTCATAACCTGCGCTAGTCCTTATTTACTGACCCTATTTTATGAATACAACAGGGAAGCAAACCTGATATGTCCGATTATATTGATTATACGCTTACATCATTATAATCGTTTAAAAATGTGGCTGTTACCAGGTGATGAGTAAAGCTGTATTACAGTCGCATCAATATGAGACTCTTACTGCATACCCAATGTGTTTTGTATATTATTAGAC
>JAUZNJ010104955.1:0-20732 GCA_034780135.1 Jordanella pulchra | reverse complement strand
TTTGAATGCATCAGTCTGTGTGCAATGAATAAATATAATGTACAAGTTACATCTTTTGAATGCAATTACTGAAATAAGTCTACTTTTTCATGGTATTCTAATTTTATGACCAGCACCTTTATATTCAGCTGTTTTCTATAGGAGGGATAGCTTATAAAACAATAAGCAGCATTAATCAGAGAAGCAGCCAAGAGGCCCAAAGTCTGAGTGGACAGCAGAGGTCTACAACTACTAAATATATATATATAAAAAAAAACATATATATATAATTTAAGTGCGTGACAAAAAGTCCAGAATGTAACCAGAGTTTAAGATAAACACTGACTGCATGGGGCAAATAGAGGCGGGTCAGATGGAACCGTATCCTCGTGACTGATTGGATGAGTTACAACTTTAAAAACACAGACTGCATTGAAGGCAGTTTAAGTACAGTTTAGTAACACAAGGGAAGACATCTTTGCTGCAACCAACTGGGATAAACCATGAGTCAATGCCCGTTTTTTGAGAAAAAGCATTTGTACGTTCAGGTTATCGAATTTAAGGACTTTGCTTCTGCTTCTTCTTTAACATTAAATGTCATTTGTTTATATTCTGAAATATCTATAGATTACCATTTTCTGTCTTCTAGGTTATTCAAAAATAAACCTCTTATTGAGGAAGATGATGATGCTTCGCAAGCAGGGGTAAACAAGGCCAGTAAGGGAGGAATCATCTATGGAGATTACCTAAAGGTAAAACAAAGATCATTTCCTTTTCATCTTTGGGGATTTTATTGCTAGTCCCAAAATACCAAACTAATGCTTTTATTGTTTTATTTTATTTTATTACAATCCTTAGCTGGACAAAATAACTACGGCTCAGGTATTACAAAGTGAATTGAAAGGCAACAAGATCCATGATGAGCATCTTTTCATTGTCACCCATCAAGGTACAGTTAAATACAGGTTATACCTGTTTAATCAAACACAAAAAACCTGAAAGTTAATGACCTAATTCTCTGTTGGTGTCTCAACTTTCTAACATGACAGAACTATTCATGATGATTAAACCTTTGATTTTTATTTTCAGCCTATGAACTGTGGTTCAAACAGATTCTATTTGAGCTTGATTCAGTTCGGGAGATCTTCATCAGTGGGCATGTAAGTCACACAGAAAAGAAGGTTTTGCACCAGTAGCTTTAGATTCTCAAGTGTTTGGGATTTTAAAACAGACTCCTAAGTGTCCGATCTCTTAATGCCACTGATGAAATGAAAAATATGTTTAAATTTGTAGCTCGGTCAGGTTAGAATCGGAGCCTCTGCTTATCAGCTGGACTCATGTCCTGAATTTAAACCCCCTCAAAAAAATGAGACACATCCCATTAGTACAAGTTTTTTTTAGTATTTTCTTAAAAACTTCATCGCAATTATTTTATTCCCCCCCTCCAAACAGGTCAGAGATGAACGCAACATGCTTAAAGTCAACACTCGAATCCACAGGATCGTAATGATCTTCAGACTGTTGGTTGATCAGTTCGCAGTTCTGGAAACAATGACAGCCCTGGATTTTTTTGACTTCAGGTAAACTGGATCAATAAGCTCTGAATATGTTTATATGATCCACTTCCTGTTTACGCCTTAGTTCCGCTTGGATTGTTCATTTGATCTTGGTTCGACAGGGAGTATCTGTCTCCAGCCTCTGGGTTCCAAAGCCTTCAGTTCCGGCTTCTTGAGAACAAAATTGGGGTGCCGGACAACCTGAGGGTTCCTTACAACAGGCGTCATTACAGGGACAATTTTAAGGGGCATGAGAGTGAGATGCTTGTGGAGACAGAACAAGAGCCGACACTTCTGAAGCTGGTTGAGGTTTGTCTTAGTGCTTCGTACTCATTGCTATTGATTTTCCTGATTTAGCCAACAGGTTAATTAACATAAGGTTACTCTATGGTTGGATCTGCTCTAGAGAAGCGTCAGTGTGACTCCTGAAGGAGAAAATGACATAAAAGCTTTGGGCAATTCTTACAGGAGTGGCTGGAGAGAACGCCCGGCTTGGAAGTGGATGGATTCAATTTCTGGGAAAGACTAAAAATCAATATATTTGATGGGCTGAATCTGGAGGAAAAGAAAATCGAGGTAAGAAATAACTTTAGCTCCAAGAACAAACATTCCCCGCTTCGCCCCGGAGTACACAGATGATTGACAGAAGTTGGATTTTTGTTTGCGGGCATTGTTTATTTTTGTAGAAAATGCCAGAGTCGGAGGAGAAAGAGGAGCTGATGGCTGAGCTCGCCAAACAGAGAGAGCTCTTCACGTCCCTGTTTGATGAAAAACGTCATGACCACCTGGTCAGCAAAGGTAGCTCTTTAATCAGACGTCACACCACATTAGAGATGCTCTCTGTTTGTTCTAAGCTTCCTTAAATTGCCGCCTGTGGAGCTTGAACTTTTTCTTACAATCCAGCATAAACAAACATATTTATGTTGCTTCAAAATAACGCTTTTTTTCCTAACCCTTTTGCTTCCAAAGGGGAAAGGCGGCTATCTTACAAGGCTTTACAAGGTGCTCTGATGATCTACTTCTACAGGTACAATGAGCTTTTCTTTGTGCTCCTTTACCTCTAATTTTCCAGTAAAAACTGCAGCATTTATATTGTACCATTACAGCTCATACATTTTTTATATCTGGAAGGTGTTGGCACCTCCAAAGGGACTTCTAACTTAAGAACGTCTTAGTGCAAGTTCCAGAGGCAGGGGCGCTCATTAATTCACCCCATATAACATTTCCATATCACAAGCCCAGTTCTGAAACCCTGTCAGCCAAGCGACACCTACAGCAGTTGTAAGGAGGTCTTGAGGAGGCTTCAACAGTCTGAGCATGTCTGTCAGTTTTTCCTAAAGGTGTCGTAGCTACGTAACACATGTGATAAGGACAGAATGTCACATGAGGCTCATTAAGGCTTCAGCAGGCCTAACAAAGTCATCCGGCAGCGACTGCAAAGTGATAATTAGTGCAAAACTGCCGGGGTTGTTGCTGGTGCCCAGGTGACAGCTGCTCTCGTTTTACACCCATTAAAATTTAGTAGGATTTTCATGAGATGTTTTAAACATCAAACCTTCCCTTACCTTTCAGGGAAGAACCGAGGTTCCAGGTTCCCTTCCAGCTGCTCACATCCCTCATGGACATCGACACCCTCATGACAAAATGGAGATGTAAGTATTTTACAGATGATTGGACTTGCTGCATATATAGAAATGGGAATAGAGTTGATTCACTTTGCTGAAAGCTAGAGCTACTTTACTAGAGACTACACTCAGTTTAACCAGAGTTGGATTTACTCACAGCTTCCAAACTAGAAACTTCTAAACATAAAGAAAATTACAGGTTACATCCTTCTAATTTTGCTTTCAAGTATTGAGTATTGAAGTATTGAGTGCGTTGTATTCTGTTCCCTTTACTTTATACCTTTAATAAAGTCTTGTTTTACCTTAGGATGTCTGAAGATACCTAATTGGTTCATGAACTCCACTTGTGTAAAATATAATCTTAATATAAATGCTGCTGGTCTGTTTCTGGGCTCAGAGGTGCTTTAGAGAAAATTACAGAGCAATCAGCATCACCAAAACCAAACATACCTCGCAGAGGGGTGCTCTGGTTGATCCTCAGGCAGGATTCCGGTTTTAAACAATATTCCACGCTTTAAACATCTGACCAAAACTCTTTTCAATCCATCATCTGAACATGTAGCAAGAATGGAGCAGCTGAGAGATCTACTGCTCAGGTGGGAGAAGACGTGACTCTTATGATTTGGATCAAAAAAATAAAAAATACTTGATCAAAGGTCACATACTGTAGCAGACACAGCTAACACATCAGAGGGCCTACATGCAAATTGCTAAGCATGATAGAACAATATAACTATAGATCAGTTAACACATGATGTGACATGGTGGTGGCAGCATCATGCTGTTGGTAGTTTTTTTTTCTTCACTCCAATACAGATAAATAAAGGAGAATACTGGAAGAAAAAATGCTGCAAAATAAGTCCAGAAGGGAGAAGGACCCTAAATAAACTCAGTCTGGGTTACAATAGAACAGGTTAACACAAAGCATTAGCGTGTTTTGATATTATCTCGTTCTGTAGATGTGAAAAACTGTTACAGCGTATTTTCAAATCATTTCAAATAATATGTATACTTTTCAGTATTCTCATTTCTCATTGCTTGGTTTCTATCTTCTTCTCATTCATCTATCAAATACAATCCCAATAAAATGCATCGAAGTTTGGTGTTGAAACGAGAAAAATATGGAGGTTTGAGAGATATAAATACTTCAGCAGTGAAACTGAAATGCCACCAAATATAACCAAAGATGTTTGACTGTTTTCTCTTCTCTCCCCCAAGACAACCATGTGTGCATGGTACACCGAATGATTGGCAGCAAAGCTGGAACGGGGGGCTCATCAGGCTACCACTACTTAAGATCCACTGTCAGGTATTATTTCATTTCAACTTCAGTCTCATAATCGCAAACATCCCTCAGCAAAGCCTTTCAAGGCTAATTTAGGTGAGGACAGTACAGCGATATTCTGCTCATTAAATGACAAACCTGTCACTTGGGTATTGTCTCCCAGAAGGCTTCGATGCAAAAGTTGAAAAGATATTTTCAGAATATCATCTGTTGCCCTCAAGTTGTGCCTGAGCAGATATCCTATAACCTAACTGATTGTTTTTTTGTTTTTTTTTTCCCCTTTAGTGACCGCTACAAAGTGTTCGTGGATCTCTTTAACCTGGCTACATTCCTGGTGCCTCGTCACTGGATTCCCAAACTGAACCCCAACGTTCACACCTTCCTGTACATGGCCGAATGCTGCGACAGCTCCTACTGCAGCAGCGAGGACTCGGACTAAAAGTGCATCTCTGCCGTCTGTTCTGGCCTCCCTTCATGGTGGCAGATGTCAGATCCGTGGGGTTATTTGCCAAGTGTGTAGGTGTACTTCAGCCCCTCTGTTGGGCCAACATACAAATGAGTCAGTGCACCATTTTGACATTAGATTTATTCAACCTCACTTAAGCCAAATAAGCACTGTAGTAAACCTCATGCAACAAAAATAAAAACAGCGAAGGTCAGTGTTTTGTACCAGGTGTTAGGGTGGCTTAGTAGATTCCTGATGAATATATATATATATAAGGTTTTTGAACACTAAAGTTTAGCAAGAGGTAGAAATAAACTGTTGCAGGGCTCGTGACATAATGTCTGACATTAAATATTTCACGATACCAAATCAAGTCATTTTACTTTAATCTACCCTCTGAGTCACAAAGTGCCGCAGACGGCTCTTTGATAAGACCTGCTTAGATGTAACCCTATGTAAATGAAGCAGGAGTGACCTGGAGGCAGTCAGATCAGTGGGTGGAATGATCAAACCTTGCGTGGAGGCACAATGCTGCTGGGTTTTAACGCAAAGCCTTTCATGTCAGCATGTCACAGTGGGCCACCTCACACAACCCAGACGCACCTTAAGTGAAAGAAAAGTGTGTAAATAAGATGAAATCTCAAGCATTAAAATGCCAACCACTAAAGCAGGGAGATTTTCACGGCTTAAATACGATAGACGGCATTAACTGTGTACATAATGCTAATGATGTAGCTCTTCCAGATTTTTTTTTTTTTTGTATAGTGTTCTACATAATTCTGTAATATATTTATCAACTAATTGCTGATAGATATGTTTGTATAGAAAAATTACAAGTTCCACTATATATTTTGTATTTAATAAGATGTCTGCTTTGTACAGTGAAAATAAACATAGATAAAACATAAAGGGGGTTTTATTTGTTTGAGTGACACAAGATGGCAACATTTCAAAAAGAAAACATTATCCACAGTGATGCTGAACAGATGACTTATCTCATTTTGGCAACAGGAAGCAGCCATACGGTGACTCAAATAAACTGTCATCACAGAAAAACAGCTGCCACAGAATCTGCAATACCTGGATAGAAAACCAAAAACAAGAGTATTGTTCACCCAGAGCACAATAGTGGGGTTAGCGCATCAGAATGCACCAAGGATGATGAACTTACCACACATGTTACTGCCGATTTTTATATACACGTAACCCTGATCTCCCCACGCTGTTCCCCAGGAGTTCTGCACAATCCAGTAAGGTATGTCCCCTATAACAGAAAACAGCCATTTAATGAGCCTCACAGGTCAAGCTTACTGTGATGGGTTTCTTTCTGCAGAATCATTTCATGTCATAATTAACACTAAACAAGACTGTGAAATAATAAATGCTGCAAAACATAAAATAGTGTTTAGAATTTAACTGTTGTAGGAACTTAATATTGGTATAAATGGCTGCAGGAACAGAAAAGATCCCAACAGAAATTTTAATACAGCGATCATAAAACATTTAACCACAAATTACAGGATTGGATATGGACTATAGGCTGCAACTAAAGATTAGCTTACTAATTGATTAACTATTTTTAGTTCAATTAACAATCAAAGCATAAAGTGCTTATAATAGGAGAATTTTACAGAATCTTAACCAGGTTAAGATAATCTAGGTAAACTCTGTGAGGTTTTTAATAGAGAATATTATAAATAATCTTTATCACAAAAAGTCTGCGTAGTACAGTTAATGATTATTCAAATTTGAATTATTGATTCGTCTGATTGTTTTAGCACTAAAATGCAAAAGGATAAGGTTTAAAAAAAACGGTTTTTTTTTTTTGCATTTAAATCAAATAAAAATTTTTACATTTTGAAAATTATAAAAAAAAGATATACACATTTCCTTCCTTTCTTTCTCCAAAACAGTGATTTTCCAAGCCATCCCTTTCAGAAATATTTAATTTCCTGATCTCTGGCTAATGATGGTGCAAAGCCTTAAAAAAATGAAGGCCTTTTTTTTCCCGCCCGCAATGGGAGGCACTTAAACTGCTTCATCTGAAGATGAACATAGAATGGCGCAGACTGTCTAAGTGTCTGTGGTGTGAAGGTTTGTACCAGTCGTGTCGTATCCGACTACTAGGACGGCATGGTTAGACCATTGGCTGGAGCAGTGGTGCTGGATGATGCCCCCCAGGTAATCCTGCCAGCTGACAGCATCCACGACGGCAGCCAAAGGACCGAACTGCACCAGCTGACCCATCATCGCCTCCTCTTGACCACTGAGGAAAAAAGGAACGTACAGAAGCATGACAGCTCTCTAGGTAGATCCTTCTGCCTTTTGATTAAGCAGCTGTCAGAAGAACACAGCTGAGTTACAGATTGGAACGAGGAACTGCTTTAAAAGACTTTTCAAACATATCAAAGACATACATGCTTCTTCGGTATCCACGTCTCTCATTAGTACATCTGCGTTTGAACAACTATGACATATATTCTCTTATCTCCTATGGTGAACATACGCAGGCCCCCTTCTGTTACCCCTTCCTGTCATCCTGCAAGATATTTCCCACTGGGGGTATCTGTGATGCCCCAGGCTGCCAGGCTCCTTACATGTCATCTATAGGGCCTCTTCCTACGTATGTGTTCAACTATTCTACTTTGACTTTGTAATCGTGTTTGTCTTTGGCTGTGCTGCAGCAGAGATCTGACCTCCTGATGAGATGACTTTTAGCGAAGACGTTCTACCCATGAAGACGGTTGGGGCCGGTCAGGAAGAGGCCTTTTCATGCTTGATCAGAGGATTGTCAAAAAGGGTAAAATGAGGAACACAACTGGTGGCCTGATACTGACATTTGCTTCAACTGAGGAACATTTTTTTTTAAAACTTTGCTTTACTTTAAAGTTGTGCTTTACGAGGCGAGGCAGTATTTAAACTCTACGTTCGAAGCTCAGAGCTATATTCTTTGACCCAGATAAGTTCAGGGTCATAGAAGCAGAAAACAAACTAAAGTAATCAACAACTGCAATTAAAAAAATAATAATTAGAAGTTTTGTATACTCTCATAACTGCTGTAAAAGCTGCTGTAATTTTACCCCATTGTAGAAAATTACCAAAAGGTCCAAAGGAATCACAGAAAACTGTCTAAACGAGGCTTTAATGAAGTTCAACTTTAACCTGCTGCTCCCTTTTATGATTTAGATTTAAACTACTCTTGTTCCACTGGGGGCTCAGAAACATTTCCTATTGTTATTTAAGAAACCAAGGTTCGATTATTACTTGAATTTATCGCCTCGCTTTCCCTTAATCTTCTCTCAGTGTGAGATCTGTAAATCTTTCTAGTTGTTATATCAGGAGAGCTCTTAAAGTGCCTTTCAGAATCACTACATAAATCAACTGCTTGAATATTCTCACAAGACGCCACATTAGCAACACAAACTTCAAAAGGTTTTAGTGGGCTGTTATGAGATAGACCAACAAGAAGTGTTGCACGATTGGGAAAAAGGAGGAAAAACATCTGAATGGCTTATCAAACGTTTGATGAAAAAAAGATCTAAAAAAAGAAAAGTGGGGTGCTTTATTTATAGACTTTTTTGTTGCAACACAAGGAACTTTACATGAAACCCAAAAGCCATTTTGGTCTCATTGGAGCAGAGCACCACCTTCTTCCACACATCCATAAAAGCCTTAAAACAATCCAGTGAAAAACAGTTCATCACTCCTTAAGTTGCAGAGCAATCAGCTCCTCCATAGTCACTGCTGGGCTACTTCTCTAAATAATGTTCTCCTTTGTATGTCGATAGTTGTGTTACTGCATTTCCCTTGGATACATTGATCAGAGCTCTGAAAGTTGTTTGAAAGTTAGAATGTTGTTTTAGAACGTAACCCTGCTTTCAACTAGGACTAGACAATTAAATGCATTTGCAGTACAAGCGCAAGTTGATAAAAAACACAAATTCTAAATTGTAGAAGAGCTCAGTTTTGGTCATTTAACAAGGATAAGACTAACTTTCTCACTCCAGCCCTTTATGTGGCAGTAATACGCTTAAAGTGGGTTTTCTGCCACACAGAAGGGTAGAGACATATCCACACCAGGGGGTAGAAGTCAGCACTTTTCCACACAACTGTAACAATAAAGCCCTGCACCAATGGATTCTGGACAAGCAACCTTTGAAGGTCATTAAAACAATAAAACCCAGATGTGAAAAATATACATGTTTGTGGGAAGAGCATAGAAAAACCTAAATTGGATTAAAATCGCATTTTTGGTAGGAAAAAAAAAAAGTCTGTTTAGATTTTTGGCGAAATCGTTCAGTCCTACTTTAAGCTAACCCAGGACTTCCTCCATGCCCTGTCTGCTGGGTTCCTTGGTCTCCATGATGCTGCCTTCAAAGAAGAACTGCATCTAAACAAGGTTTCAGTTACATGCAGAAAGACAGTCTATAAACCAAATCAATGATTTCTAAAGATAACTGGCTGCTTGAGTTTTATTTAGAAGAAACAGAACAAAGAGGGACTGGATACAAAGGTGCTGCAAAAAGTGCAAATTTCTATTGAAAAATTCACAATCATATGCTACTTTGTGTTTGGTCTATCACATAGAATCCTAAATATTCTTCAGAGGTGGAAAAAGAGGAAATCAGAATATCTTCAAAGGGTTTTCTACATTGCTTACATAAAAGTAGTAAAATGCATTATTAATCATTTTCCTTCAGATATCAGGAAGCGTGTACCGACCATCCAGGACAAACAAGGCTGCTGATAAGCATCTCAGTGAACTTTGCTCAGATACTATGAACAGATCAATAGACATTCTAGAAAGTTTATCATTGCTTCACAATGTCATCAGTCTTTTAGTGCACAAGCTGGTTTTCACAGCCCAGACTGTAGCCAGAAATATGAAGATTTCTTAGACGTCTAAAAGAACACACCCCTTGAAAAGATAAGCATCTTTCATGTCTCTAATGTTTTTCCTCTTCATCTTTTGAAGCGAGCGCATCCCTTCTTTTTGTAGATGCTAGTTTCCTTGAATCATTCCGTGTTTTGAACAAAGATAAGAGGTGAACCCGTCATCTGATGGAGATCCAAGGTCCAGCAGCAGCAGTTCAAATCTGCTCTCAAGTGAAACACTTGAACTCTGCCTTTTTCAGCTGCCAATTGCCATGTTCTGCTAAGCAAAGGCTTATGCGACTCTTTGCCTGGATGATAGAACAGGCCGGCTGGTGGCAACACAAACCAGTGGGCATTTGGCCATGGTCATCATTCATCCCCCATTTCCCTGGCAAGTGATTTATGCGTCTCCTTCACACGTGAGATGATTACAACTTGGAGATTTATTACTAAGCCCACTGTTTCTTCATCTTATTGTTGCTTTTCACTGAACGTTACTGTTCTTTTTAAAGCCTCAAATGAAACAGTAAAAGCAAAGAAAGCATCTTTATGGCCTTCTGTGTCGATCTATAATGTTTACATCTCGGGTGACTAACCTGCTTTATCTAGAAATCATATCAAAATATCTTATGAATCACTCAACATATATGATGGTTTTAAATATGTGGAAATTAAAAAAAACTACAGCTGAAGTAAATATGTGCTAAAGAACATTTTATAATGGAGTTATAAATAAAATACCTTAAAGCTAATTACGTAGATAATATTAGTATATTTAGTGCTGGTAATTTGGTATAAGAACAAAAATCTGTCATAACTATCAAACATATTTATGATTTTAAATAAATATTCCATGTCAGATGACAGTCTGCGGTCATAACAGCTGACACAGACAGGAACCTTTGTGCTACTGAGCGATTTGAGTCTTTGTTGACCGACTGAACATGGAGGGTTGTCATTGGACGGGACGGACCTACACCCATTGCCCTCTGTAGTCGTACCTCTTTGATAATGAAAAAGGTAAAATACATGTGATAACATTTAAATACAAGATTTATGCTTAGCTTTATCTAGATATTTAAACACACAGAATAGGGTTTTTTTTCCTAATTGAAAATAAATCATACTAAACATTTTTTTTTGGTCGATTAGGATTCCTAAAATCAAAACAATAACAAAAAGTTTAATTACTTTGCCCAAATGTGGAGGTTTACACACATTTCATTATATACAATATTTTGTTGAATTTAACTGCATCACTTGGATCAAATGTTTGAACACCCTTCCAGAACTTTTCCACAACAGTCTGCTGGAACTTTGGCTCATTCCTTCAGACAGCAATGGTGGAAGTGGGTCAGGTTTATGAGTCGCTTTGCTCTAACACTCCTTTTTCAGCTCTGCCCACAAGTTTTCTCAGCAAATGACATTAACGCTTTGTGATGACTTTAGTAAAATCCTTAAGTCACTTTTAGAGCTGATATGCTTTGGGCTGTTGTCCAGTTTTCCAAGCTTTAATTTCTTGGCTGTCATGAGTTATTGCTTTAATATTTCCACTCTGTGTGCTACATTATATTATTGGAACTTCACCAAACCTCCTGCTAATTAATAATATTAATAATAATAATAATAAATGAACCTGACTTTCTCTCAACACACAGCTGGAAGGCTGTTTTCAGGTTTGTTAGTGATCACAACATAAAAGACTTTAGTTTCCGACCACAAGAAGAGTCTCCAAAAACTCACAATATTTGTCAATGAACACTGTTTCAAAATGAAATATGACACTTTATACTGCTTGTAGAGAAACAACCTCTTTTAGTGAGTGTCCATGAAGTCAGAAAATGAGGCAGTTAGATTGAGGAGCTAACTTAAAATCCATCCAAAGGTAACTAAAACAGATGTACTGTCAGAAGCTTAATATGCAACAAAATCATTATGAGTGCTTTTTCACATTTATTTAAAAACTGTTGTCTAAGTAACCTAAAAGCTGGTACATTTCTGATTATGCAGAAAGCAATAAAAAAATATCTGTGATAATTCTGCCATTTAAAAACAGAAATAATTTTGGCAACTAACACAGACCTAAAACAGGTAAAGAGTTTGGATTCATGCAAGAAAAAAAGGCGACGTTTTTTTTTATTTATTTAATATATATAAGTATGTGATTTGAACTGCATATTGTACTTTTATTTTACCTGAAGTTATGCAGGGTAAAGTTCTTGACAGCAACACCTTCATGAGACTGGGAGAAGAAATGACAGATTCCTGTTTTGGCCTTGTATGGATACTCAGAGCGACTCACCAGCTTCACTCTGCTCTAGATTAAAAGGAGAACATCTGTGTTATCCAATAAAACAGAAACAAAATAAATGGATATACGATTTTTTTCAACTTTTGTTTGACATACATCTGGTATTTTTTTGTCAACACTGAAGGTCAGCAATGACAACAATGAAGTTCAGAGCTGTCAGGTTTGGTAAAAACCTTTAATTCAAAAACATCCACACACCTGTTTTAACCAAGCAAGCGCGTGGGAGGGGGAGCCTCCACTGCAGCCCTTATTTTCATAGGAGCAGTCGAGAACTTGCTGCACGCTGAGCTGCTCCAGCTGCGAGGCTCCCATAGCATGGACGGACTGTATGGCACCGACTGTGCTAAACGCCCAGCAGCTCCCACACTGCAAAACACAGACCAAGGAAAAAAAAACAAAAACAAACAAAAAAAAAACAGAAACAGGAACAGAACACAGTGTTACAAAGGTTTTAAAAAGGACATTGTTTATTTTCCAAAGAACTGAGATGGATGATGTCTTAACAAATTAGACTCACAGCCTTACATTACAACAAAGTTTTCATATAAAGCCTCTGATATAAAGACGAAAACTGAGAACTGTTTGTACCAGCAATAAATTCATAGCAGTAATTATACTATCTGAAATATAATTCTAATTCTGTCTCATAATAAAGACAAATGAACCAAGCTGTCTAATTGCTTTCTGCTGCCACCTACTGACAGAAACACTTTATAACTACATTCTGGGGGAAAATGTAAATTAATAAACTCCACTCTCATCTAAAAGCCACATGATGAAGAAATACAAAGCACCAGCTGTTACTCACCCTTTCGAGAGACAATAATCTAAAATATTAATAAAGTATGACATATAATTCCTGTTAATGAAAAGGATAAAAAATTGATTTCATTCGTCTCCAGAAACCAGTACGGAATACTTTATTTAGGGAAATACATCTTTCTTTTTCTCTCTTTAATATTTGAACAAATTCTTCACACTGCATGGAGATCACTACATCATGTTCACTCCCTCAGCATAAATTCTCATAAATATGATAAACATCAGAGTTTGGCATCTGAAATGCTTATTCTTTTTTTTATGAAAATGGTTCTGTGGCTTAAAATCAATACAGAAGCTAAATTCCGCCATGATTGCCTGGACTGGAGATAACTATGCACCGAGCATACAAAATATTAAAGCCATCTGTGAGCCCTGAAATGCACCCAAGCTATAAATGAGGAATCAAGACAAGGAAATTTGGAGTGGAAAGAAGAGTTTATCAGATATAACTGACTTGATATTGCGTATCTGTGTGCATCGCATCGTGTTACATCTTCTGCTTATCCATTAATCTTCTGAGGGAACCCGGCCCAGGAAGGTCCACAGACAAGCCAGACAATAAGAAATGTGGGCAGATAAACTGCAGCCGAGCTGAGGTAGGTGAGTGCGGAGGCTCTGGTCGTTTACGGACTCTCCCAGGAGCACTAAACTTTCCCTGTACTCAAAAGGATGAAATATACAGCATGTTATCATGCAGCATTCTCCTGTATAGGTTATGTCCCTCCCTTAGGAGGAGTGCTTTAGAGTGAAAATATCATCCCCTGCAGCAAATTGACTTACTAAAGAGATAAAGGACAAAAAGAGCAAAAAGTGAACCTTCATAAAGGACATGCAACAGCTCCATTTCACTAAACCGCGTTCTTTCGTAGCCCGGGTACCTTCTGCTCGTTGAGCTGGAGTCTCAAAGGTTTGGTTTGTCATCGTTTCATTGCCTTTCCTTAACGATTGAACTCCCCCACCACTCAAATATGTATTCTGTCCATTACTACTTCAGATGAATGCTTGACCTTCAGCTGAACTCTTCAAGACTAAAATTGATTTGCAGAAGGAAGAATTCTCTGTTCACCCATCATAAATTGTAGTAGATTAATAAATACTATGCTTTTTTATGCACTCTTATGTGTTTTTGGGACTACAAGTCTACAACAAATCTTATCTTATTAATTTAAAGAAACCTTTTCAGATGACTTAGAGTCTAAAAACTTGATATTCTTTAAATAAACATTATTTCTTCTTTCCTAAAAAATATGAGTATGTGGAACTCAGGCTTTTAAATAGCAAAAGTTTATGTCAAATGATTTCTCCAGTTTGATTAAAACCATCCTTATCCTTACAGTGTAATTGGGTGCCATAGGTGTCATTTATCAGATATTTGCAGGATTATGACGTGCCCTTTCTAGTATTGAGGTGGATACACTAAGCTGGTTTCTTCACTAAGCCCCGTTTCTCACATGATGTATAAATACAGTCTCGATATGCGAGCAAGCTACACCTGTACAGAACCACTGACCTGCGCATATATCTGCATTTTGAAGACAGGAGGAGCTGACGAGGCAGATGGTGGGGTGATGAACTGAAGCCAGATTGCAGGAATGAAATGTGTGAACCTTTCTCACAGTTATTTTCACTTCACGCCGCAACTTGCTAAAAAGATCTACTTTATGATAAACATTCTAACTTGTGTTGCGTTTTGTGGTTGTGTGATCGTTGCCCGTCTGCATTCCTTTTACAAAAAAAAAGGCAATTTCCAGTAAACTTTAATGTAAGCCCGTTTTTCTAGCCACAGACAGGCAGAGCTGAACTCTGCTCCTACTGATATTCACTGTAAGCCACGGATCGCAAAACGGCAGGCAAAAAAAAAAGGGTAGATGATGCAGGAATGTGGTAGGTGGTGGTTTTCGGAGGAGTCAACCTTGTCCTTTTATCGGATATTAACTGCACAGACGGAAAGCCTTTTAATACACCCACATTAACCAGGTTAACAGAAGCAGTTATTACCATCTGTTCGAATAAAATCGAACCATAAAGTCCAACAGAAGACCAGAACACAGCCGCTTTTCTCCTTACACTTAAGTTTGAGCCTAGTTTAAAAACAAACTTTTTTTTTGTACACATGGAAAGGTAGTTTAAATGTATGATATTAAAGTACTTTATAAATGTATTCATATTAAAAACTAAAAGCTTAAAATTATTTCACTTTATGTGACAGATGAACACAAAGTAAATCCTCATAGTGAAAAAATGTCTTGTTTTTTTTAAGCTTCCTGCTATTAAAAGTTAAAAATTGACGAATGCATTTGAATTTAACCCCAAACTCCATACAGACTAAAATATTTGCCCATTGTTTCTTAAAAAAAACAGCTTAAGCTCAGTGAGCTCAGACTCTTCAAAGAAGCTAATAAATTATTCTACTATATCATTAGTGTGGTGACTAGAGGCTTCCAGCCAGTCGTTCTTTATACAATAATGTAATCCATGCTGTTTATTTCTGCTCAGAGTGAGCTGAGTGTTATAGTCGTTCAGTACATCCATCATCTGCCTGCATTAAACTTACCTCTAACTGGTTCTGGACCGGTGCCACCACTCCTTTATCCCTCCAGTCAAATTTGGCCGGGAGTCCTGTTCTAGCCAGCCCAGCAAAGCCAGGGGCTCTGCTACTTTCTGCTCGAAGGTAAACATCTGCGGATAAAACCCAATCCAAAGTCATCACTGGACACACAGATGCATTTAAACACTGGCTCTGCCCTCAACAACTCAAAGAAGAACCGTTAACGCCAGAGAACTTCGCAGAATGCATTTAGAAGTGGTTTAAGTAATTTGATAAAAATCTTTGAAAAAGAAAAGCATTTGTTTTACATTTTATCAACATGTCTTAACCTGTCAGTTTGCATACATTCAGCAAATGCAAGTAATTTAATTTTGCAAGCTTTAAATCCACTATGAAATTCCTCACTCACCCCTGAATTCCTTCTGTGAAAGGTCAGAGAACTGGTTAATGCCGTACGTGGCAGACTGTGGCTCTGTGGAAAATGAGTTCAGGTATATATGTCGCATTGCAGCATTCTGTAAAAACCCACACAACACATAGGTTGTGTTATAATTAACTGGAAAGTAGAAAAAACAGCAGATTTGGGCATTGAAATGAGGTGTTAATGAAGTGGAAATGTTTCTATAAGATAAGAAAAAACAACAAAGAAAGTAGAGCTGGAGCAACATAATCAGTTTTTACTGTTTCCTTCTGTTAAAATGTAGGATGGGTACAGTACAAAAATTAAAACAATTTTCATCAAAACATAACATTTTCTTATTTGGACATAGATATCTTTAAAAAAGAAGCATGCATTTAGATTCTGCCCTCTTTCCTCTCTGAAACCCAAAGACAAAAACAAGTGCAACAATTGGCATAAATATATATGCTTTTTTTAGGTTTCTGGCATCAGAGGTTTGTTAGGAAACATTAGAGAACAATGAAGACCAAGAACCCCAGCAGACAGGTCGGAGGTTCTGGTTAGAGTTTAAAGCAGCATTGGGTTCTAACAATATCTCAAGATCTGAGCATCTCCCACAGCTCTCTCTCCAATCAATCATCTAAACATGTAGAAAGGATGGACCAACTGCAGGCCTACCAGGACATGAACATCCAGCTACAGGTCAGTAAAGGTCAGAATATTTTATCACATTTGATTATTATATAAAAACAAACAGCTGACATAATTTACATATAAATGATAAGACAAAGACCTCTCACTTCATCACTATCTAAAGGTAAATCCTTGTCACTGATCTGTTATTCCTGTTATTCCTTACAATGAACTTTGTAATCTGCTGTTCCTTTAGTGCAATGGATGCTGCTCTTATCCATCTGACTTCAAGGTCTGTTTACCATAAACTGTCCAACCGATGCACATCTGGGTGCAACTGTTGTTTTCCTTGAATTTAGGTTACAACTTAAGGTATGGACAATTAGGTCTTAATCACTGGTATGCATTTATGCAGCGTCATGCAATTGGATTGCATTCTTTAGCAGCGAAAGGAAAGCAAGTTGAAGCTGATGGGGAAATTGGTGAAGTTAAAAACAACATAATGCTGGAGGAACCGCTTTTAGAGACTGCAGCTACCACAAAGGAACTACCTTAGTTATTTACATCAGTGCATATCAATGTAAGCAATGCACACCACAGGTTCTGTTTCATTTTCACATGTTGAAAACCATAAACAATTTCCCTCAAACTTCCCAATTATGCCGTGCACTGTATTGTTTTCACCCCAAACGCCGGATAAAAATAAAAGGACTGGTTAAAACTTTGAAAAAATATGTAAAAAGTTAAAGAAACACGAGTCGATCAGCAAGACCACATAGGAAGCTGTATTGCTATTTTCTCTACGTTGTTACTCGCTAGGTTATGATCAGTTTCAAGTTAAAGCAGCATCCAAAACTTTAAATACAGCCCCCCTGCTTCTGTCCTTCAATCTTACCTGAAAATAGATTTGCCGACGACAAAATTCCTCACTGTTGACTTCATATAAGCGGTGAAACTTTCTCTTGAACAAATCAAAATCAACTGCAGATCTATTTAAATAAGCCTGGCTTTCACTAAAAGAAGCAACGGTGACTAAAACAACCTTGATTATCTGAAAAAAACCCATTAGAGGAAGAAACGAGTCCTAAAAATCAGGAGGTAAACACAGGAAGCAGGAATTTAAGTTTTAGTTTAATGTTCGCGGAATAGGCGTTGAACAACGCTTAGCGCATGCGCAAACGTTGCCTTGGAAACGATTGCAAGTTTTCGCAACAGAGAAGAACCAGTATGCAAGAAGACGCCGTGAAGTAAAACCAGAGCCTCGTTTACAGATAGAATATATCCTTCAGATCTAATCGATGTTTTATTCGCAGCCAGGGGAACACAAAGGGCTTTATATCAGCTAGAAATACAAACAGAGTAAGAAAATATAGTTTAAGTAACAATGATCAGATCAAATTTCAACAGTATGGATGCCAAAACCCCGATTAGGGTAACACAACTATGAAATAAAATACTTAAGTAGAAAATAGCCTACTTCTTATTCTAAAATATGACTAAAGATGTTAATATAAAGTAAATAATCTATAAACACCAACAAATATCATTAACTTCACATTAAATAAGAACTACAATATTTAAGTTTTAAAAAGTTACTCTAAACCTTTATTGTCCCAAAAGTAAATATCTTTGGTTTTGCTATTAAAGGCATCGAAAGTGCCATAAAATAGGAATACTGTTTATCTATGTATCTTTTCTTAGTTTTACTTTTCTTATAGATGTGTATTTAAAATTTCCCCACTTCACTAAAAAAATCTTTGCATTTATACATTTTTTCTTTTCTTATTTCAAAATTGTTCCTTAATAAGGTTTGTCCAGAATTAAGTAAAAGTACACACGTTTTTACCACAGCAATAAAAAAGCATCTATGAATAATTTCAAACTTTTTTGTGACTTTATAATTATTTATAGTTAATGTCCTTCTTCTGACATAAGCAGGCACTTTTGTCATATTCATACCTTGTAAACACCCACACCCACAGTGTTTAATAACATTGCAGTAGCTGCTCCCAGGCCCAGCAGCAGCTGCAGAGCATTTTTTCCAGGCTGCAGCTTGTCAGGACCGGCTGACCAGAGAGTACGGTAGAAGAAAGTAGGCTGCTCTTGTGCCTTTTAGAGTCGCTTCTGGTCCTGCCTTCATCATAACTAAAGTTCTTTTGTAGCGTGCCGAAGGAAATGTCAGACCCAGCGGTGGAACTCACCAACAAGCCTTTCACAGTCCAGTTGTCCAATGTTTATCTGAGCATTCTGGCACTGTTCTGCTTTAAGCTCTTTGTTAAGATTTCTCTTAACTTGCTGACATACTTCTATATAGTACGTGGGAACCGTAAAGAAGCTGCTCGGATATCAGCAGAGTTCTATGACTATGGTCAACAACACAGTGAGTATCAGGAGAAAACCCCTCTTAAATTGTTTATTGTTTCTCTTATTGATTTTTTTTGTCTATGCAAATAAGCAGGTTAGATACAACGTAACTCCATGGCTGTGTTTAAGGAAGCCTTTTGGCATCATCTGAAAGGTCAGCTGTAGGAAGCCCTCCTAGCTTTATATTGAGGACACATACATCATATTTACACAAATGATTTCTGCATTCACACATGAGCTATAAATATGTTTTCACTTATCCATTTTCTGTAAAAACCATTAATTATATGTCCATTTATAGCTGGGAGATGAATTAATGCCCACTTTTCTTTCATTTCATGCTTAATAGCCACTTATAAATCCTGAAGTGTTCAATTTTAAACTGAGACTCCAATGGCCTAGCAGCTTTCTCTCTCTAATATAATAATAGAACGCAGTCATGATATCCTCCTGGTCCCTCCCCCACCCCTCATCGTGCCCTACTTTCCATTCCCAGCTATGCAGTGCAGTGCACCCTGTCACACTTACACAGCAACATAAACAACACTTCACATTCTCGGGGACAAGCGCAGTGGAGACACATTCAGGGGCAAGACAGACACCACAACAACATAATCTGTAGCTATCACTCAAAGGGAATACCAATTAGCTGAAGTCAGGATATTAGTCACGCTGCTGTAGATATGGTCCTCCTTGTTAGAAGAAATCTGTTTGATGTCTCTCTTTATGTCTGGATTTCAAATTAATGTCAGTTGAGGAAAATATGCTGCATGAATAAGAGAGGAAATTTAGTTGATCATTATCCATAATTTATGAAGACAATGGAGGAGGAGAATATTGGAGACGACAGAGTGTGGAATGCATCAGCTGTTATTTTGGATATTGACTCAGGTGTGCAGGATGAGGGGGTGGGGGATGTAATTTACAGCATTTACAAATGACCTCTGTTTTTTCTGACTGGAATATATCTAAAGGTTTCGAGAAGCCATAGTGCTAAAACAGTACATCTTGATGGATTAAATGTCAAAGGGACATCTTGTACAGTTCTTTATTGCAGTTTATGAAAAATGTTGTTTCTGTTCTGGAAAGCGTAAAGCACGAAACTGGAATAAATGAGAGTAGGGGCAGTGAGTGAATTTATATTCCTGTTGCAGGATCCTGGGCCGACCGCTCACCCCTCCATGACGCTGCCAGTCAAGGCCGTCTCCTGGCCCTGAGGACCCTCATTTTACAGGTGAAGGGAACACAATCTTTCTGAGGGTAATGTGTGTCGCCTTATCTCCACGCATGTATGTCTTTTGTTGCTACCTCTTGTTCTGTTAAATTGTGCTCACCTTAGTAGACTGGCTGTCTGATAAAGAGAAAAAAGAGCTGAAAGTAGGGGGTGAAGGCACAATGGGCTGCTGGGCTCTAGTAAAAGATTTTTTGACATCCTCTAAACTTTTGGAACATTAAAATCACAAATTTAAATATACCTTCCTTAGATATGATGTGATTAACCTAAACAGAAATCACACTTAACTGGGAAAGCCATTTGACACACAAATAAATGCATATATTTTTTTAGCCCGGATCTTCCCTGATACTAATAACTTAAAATATTAAAAAAGAGGGCACATAAAAATAGGTAATGTAGAAACTTGCAAATAATTTTAAACCAGGGTTAGGCTACATACAGAGCTAATATGATCATTAATCTGAATCAGTGGTCTGCAGCATGTGGCTCTTAATAACTTTTGGCCAAATGAATAACAAATGAATAAGTATGCTTAAAAATCTCACTCTAGCAGGTTATTTGTAGTTGTTTTTATACAAAATTTGCAAACAATTTCTTCAAAGAATGAAACTTACAGTGTCAGGTTTTCCCACTGAAGAAAATATATTATATA
>JAUZNJ010104944.1:0-20734 GCA_034780135.1 Jordanella pulchra | reverse complement strand
TCAAATTGAGATTAATTTCTTCTTTGATTTGGCTGTGGGCATATTTCAAAATCTGCATACTCCACTCAATGATTAACCGATCCCTAAATTATTTGACAAATAACTTGATGATGGATAAATCATGATTTACCCACCTGATTTTTTTAAACCCTAATAAATATAATTTTGCATAGAATCAAAGGGTATGTTACACATCAGGTCTCAGTGAAGACATGATGCCTGTTTAGTTAATGAATGTCAATAGAGAAAAGAACAGTTACACTTATAACAAAGACCTTATTCGGTGGCTCCATGCATTCGGCTGGGTTTCTTTGCATAGAAATGTCTTTACTCAATCTTTAATAATTAACTGAACATAGTGGCATTGTTTCATAAGTTTACATTGGAATGCAACTTACCTGTTGTTTGACTGAACTGAATGGAATATTTATTTATCTCTATATCATGGGATATGTTTCTATTATTTATTTAAGAAAAGGCAATAAAACAGATTTTAATAACTTTCACAATAAAAGATAAAAATCAAGCTGTTCTATGATAACCACCAGCGATGTCCCAGCTCTATCTAAGCTCTTTAAACTGAAGTCTCAATGAATTTCTCTTTGTTTTGATCGCTAATTGAACTGAACTCTTGCTGGTTGTTAAGTTGATGCATTCACTGTGTTGGCCAGTGAGTCATGCATCTGTACTTCACACAGGCAATTTAAAATAAAATATCAAAGTCTATTTCCATGCGCATACCTTATAAAACTCTATCATGTCACCTGTATCTTTATCCATCTGTTGGCCATCGTTTAAAGTGATGTTCACGGTGCAGGAGATTCTTCAGAAAAATGCTTCACATGATAACATTAGCTGCAGGAGGGTGACTTGAAATCTGATGCAGCAGGCCTTCCCTTGGTCAGCTGACCTGCAGTGCACAGCAGTAGATGGGCGAGGTGTATGACTGTGTAGCTTGGTGTTCCCAGAGATCATACAGGAAGCTCTGATCACTGCAGCACTTTCTCTAGTCTCACAGGGAAATAACTTTAAAACCATAGGACAGAAAGCTTTGATTTTTTTTTTGAAACAGTGCTGCTTTAAAAACTTTTTGCACGTCAATGACAGTAACAAGCATATTCCCTTTGACGTTAGTCTCTTTTGAATTTTCAACCTGCATATGAATATCTCAATATCTCAATTTAAAACTAACCTGTGTAACATCCAGATATCCAGTGTTTCAAACTTCAGGTTTTACTATGAGTCTCAAAAAAAAATTGTTTTGGATCAGCTCCTACCTTATAAAGTGAGTTCCCATAAAATAAAAGATACAAGTTAATGTTTGTCTCCTGAATTATAACAATAGCAGTTCCTAATCTGCATGCTTTGTAACTGCTCCCACATGTTTAAACTCTCCTGTCTCTTGATGTTTGCCAGGGCTCGAGCCTTCATGGTGGTGTTTGTGGTGTGGGCAGTGGCCTCGCTCATCTCTTTCTTGCCCATCTATCTCAGGCTCTGGGTGTCCGATAAACCCCGGGCTAAAGAATGCATAAAAAATGAGAACTGCTGTGAATTCAACACCAACAAAGGATATGCAGTGTCTTCTTCGATAGTGTCTTTCTATCTGCCACTGGTGGTGATGATTTTCCTCTACACCCGTGTCTTCCAAGAGGCTCAGAAACAGCTGGAAAAAATCAGAGGAAGGGAGCGGCACTTCTTCCACCTGCATAAATCTGCACAGCGAACTTATCCAGATGACAGCCCCTCACTGAATAAACTCAGGACAGGAGCAGATGGAGAGGACAGACTAAACATGCAGCAAACCGAGGATTCGGACAGTAGGCAGGAAGAAAAGGGTGAAGAAAACAGAGTGAAGCCGGAAAAAGAAGGAAAGCAGTCTGCTGCAAAGCGCCTCAGGATCTGTCTTTCGCAGCACAAGGCTGTGAAAACTCTGGGGATCATCATGGGAACGTTCACGTTATGTTGGCTACCTTTCTTCATCCTAAACATCGTCATAGCTTTTGTGGATCTCAGTGGCAATAGGGACCTTTTTAGATTCCTTAATTGGCTGGGTTATTCTAACTCAGCCTTCAACCCCCTCATCTACTGCCGCAGTCCTGATTTCCGGCATGCTTTTCAGGAGATACTTCATTTAAGGGGAGGGAACTCAAGATGGAAGGGAGCATTTGGATGGTGTAGTGAAGGACATGGTTACTCTAAGTCCCCACGGAGGCAGAATGGCCACTCGAACTTTGATCGTGTGAGGGGGCTGAGCAGTCAGGAGAAATCAGTGTGGAGAGGAAGTCTGGAGAGCTCAATACGAGGCAGCTCACTGACCCTCACCCTACCAGCATCAAGTTCTGAGCAGGTTCTAGATGTAGCTCCAGGTTCTCTGAGCAGCTGGCAGCAAAACAGCTCTGACAGTAGGACTGGTAGAGAAAATGTTGCTTCAATTGCTTGACCAAAACTATATATGACACATTACACCCCTAAATTATATAAAAAACAGCATTAGCTAAATTGTTTGTGACAGACTGATTTACCCTTGCGGTCTATGAATTAGCCGTAAAATGTAAAGATTAATTTTAGTCCATGTTTTTGTGGTTGACAATTAAGTTTCCCTGTTCTTTTCTACAGAAGTTTTTTAATTTGCATTTAATAAAATGCAATTTAAAAAAAGCAATCCAAGGACAAATTTGCATTGATACACTTACCCAAAGCCTTGATTAGAAGATTTATGAATGCATATGATAAAAAATTGCAACATGCCAAAAGATTTTTTTTTTAATTGCTTTGTGACTTGTGATTTTATCAACATGAAAAAGGAAATGTTGTAATGTTAAATTCATGTCCTAACACTATGGAAGAGTATTTTGTTCACCAAAAAAAAAAAAATGGGTATTTTTAATCTGAAATAATTAGATAATTTTTACAAAAAATAAGTAAAACATTCTCTTTTTCTAAACTAAAGACATAATTATAAAAAAAAAAACAAACAAACATATAAAAATGTTCTGATTTTCTAAATTAAGGAGATCATTTTTACAAAAAATAAAAACATTCAGTTTTTCTGATTTGAGGAGATAATGCTGCAGTAATTTCACAGAGAAGCTTCAACATGTCGTTTGTTGATTTTAATTCTTTTTTTTTTTTACTTTCTTTCGGGATTAAGACCCTGAGAGATTGTCTTTTCTCTTAGTTATGCAGATGTGATCAATATTTTTTTGTGGCACAGTTGTTTCCCCCTTCCTCTTTTTTTCAGTTTATCACAGTAATTCTGAATAACAGGGCTTTTTTTTATTTCTTTTATATAAAAAATATGCCATTAATTAAAAAAAAACCTAAATGTTTTCATTTATTTTTATAAAAACCTCATTAATTTAGAAAAACACACAAATTTCAGATAAATACAATCCGTATAAAATCCGTCTATTGCAGCCCAAACCAAACTTATAAGTGTAGGCCATCATTTCTAATGGTTACAACAGTTTAATAGATATTTCAATTTGACATTTGACCCAGTTCTATGATATAAAGTAGTCAATCTGTCATAATCTTTAGTTTAACTATTGTTTTTCTCCTGCTCTTTATGTGTAAACAACATCAACCAATAGTTTTGCATGTTCATCTTGAGGAAGCTGTTAATAAATGAGTATCCACCACTTGAATGGGTGAAAGGGCCGGCATGTGTGCAATAAAGCAACCAAAACATGGATCGAAGTTATTCATTCCTTCACTATCTTCTACTTCTCAAGGAAAGCCTAGAAAACATAAAAGTCTTTCTGCTGAACCTGCCTTTCAGCAGTCTTTCTCCCAGAATTACAATGTGGAGATATTTTGTAAAAAGTGAGGACTCAAAAATCATTTAAAGGTGGAAAAGTTTTTTCCCATCGGGTTGTTGTAGCTTTCAGGTTCAAGCAGGTTCAATTTCAAAATGTTCTCTTTGTCTCCTTGTTTAAGAAAAGTAATGGACCACAGCTTAAAGTCTAATGCAGCAAAGAAACCAATCTGCACCTAAAATAAATTAAGACTAAAACCAGACTTGAGTTTACAAAATAATATAAATTAATAAAATATTTTACAATTCCATAGTATATTTTTGTATTCTATGAACCCTAAAGAACATTAACGGTACGACATTTGTGATCCATTTCTTTAAAAGAAATACTTCCTGTGGTTATTTAAGACCACAAGTCATTATCTGTGAGCGAAGACTTATTTTTTTATTGCCATGCAAAAATATTGACACTCTTGAAAATGGTAAAGAATTGGTTATATTACCACAGACATCAGTGGATTTTATAAATAGACACAAGCTACTGCCTAAATATAAAATAGATAAAGACACCTGAGATTTTTTATGAAGAAAAAAAATATATAAACTGTGTGGTATGATTCATATTTACTCTCTATTTCCCCACTTTTTGTAATACTCTTAAACCAAAACATGAAATGTTAGAAAAGAGAGACATCTGAAGCTGAGCTGTGACGCCGTTACACAACTTTCTATGTGATTATACACTGATACCAAAGTGTATAATCAGATAAAGAAAGTCTGCCTCCCCCCACTGTAGCTGAACTATGCAGGCAGGCCCAACAGCATATCTGTGTTAATGATAGAGATGCTGGGATACAGCTTTATTTTTAATATTTAAACATTACGAAGATACATAGACAACAGCAGTGGACATAATGCAAACCATAACATAACTAATTACTATTACATTGTTTTGGGGTTTTTTAACAGGAAAAACAACAGCGAGACACTCAGATAATTAAGATTAAAGACTCTCTACATAATGAAAGGACTTCTGGAAAAAAACAAAAAACTGTTTATTCATTTAACAGAAACTGAATGGTATTCATTAAGACATTTTCAATATCAAATATTTTTTTTTTTTCCTGTTTAGACTACTATGACAAACCTTTTAGATTGCAGACAAAATCATAGATTCAAGTGTCCCAAATGTTCAAAGTCCCAACTTATGGTGAAGCGGAAATCAAAGGGTATAACAGATTAAATGAAATGAGAAATGTGGTACTGTCAGGATGTATCAACTTATGTCTACTTTTCTTGATATGTCATTGGACATAATTGGTTGAAAAAAAATCTTTCCTATCAGAACAGCAAATATTCAAAGAGCTCTTTGAGTTACCCAGTGAATGCATTTTACTGCATAATGAGGCATCAATACAAGCTTTTAACATCTCTAACTGTCTGAAGCCTGGTTTCTCTGATCTTTATCAGTCTATTAATAGCATCTTTATGTAGAAGTGTGATCAGATTTGATCCAGATTAACTAATATTATAATACATACAATTATCCTTTGACAGTTCATTATCAAAGCATAGAAATAGCTGTAAAACACAAGATAACCCTCCAAAAATTTGAATTGCAAATAATCTTGTTGGGATTTGTATCATTTCAGTAGAAAACAATACAGCTTGGAGCTAAATTAATACCACATATTTATATTTTGTATTGATAATACGTGGAAAAGTAAAGCACTAGTTGTTGGCCTTCCTAAATAAAGATGTACACACAAGTCTTAAAACGAACAGAATAAAGTGATTCAAGCTTGACTGTGAGTTGAACGTAGAAAGGCTTAGAAATTCAGCCACGTTGGTTAAAGTTCCAGTTCTTTCAAACTCTCTAATTAATGCTCTGACTCTATGGACAATTTGAAGAGCAATGTACAACGAACAAAAAAAAAATAAAATGAAATGGCAGCAAAAATTTGCTAAGAAAGCGGGTTTCTGTGTCCTGTGCTTTTGTTTAATTTTATAGTGAGAGTCTGTTTGCTTCTGCAACAAAAGATTTAAATATCTTGATTGGATTTTTTTTGGCTATCAATAAATGTCTTTTTCTAAATATTGTATATTTTCTTACATCAGTTTAATCACCTTTACTAAAAATGATTTGACAATAAATGTGGAGGGTGCGATATAGTCGGTAAATTATCTTCTTCCAAAATTCAAACAGCGTGACGAATGCCGCTATTTGCATTGCTAATAGGCTTTTTCCATTTGCAACAACCCTCAGACATCCAAACAAAAAGCCCATTAAGCAGAAGAAACTCATCTTTGCTCACCCTGAGGCTGAAAGTCTAATAGATAAGGAGCTCCACTTGTGATGAGATTATGAATAGCACCCCCCTTATTCTGAATTTGATACCAATAAACATTTGTGACGGTATTTGGGGGATGACATAACATCTGAGAGCCTAACTGGTGACTATCAGATGATTTCTTTCTCCTCTCTGAATTCTCTTTCTATCATCACATATTTACTGGATCTATTTTTTGCTTCTACAAACATCAGTGTGAAGCCACACTTTCCTTTCGTTCTGCTCTCTTTAGCTGTACAAACACAGCAGCATTTCAGACAGAGCCAAGGAGATTGTAATCACTTAGTTGGACCCACTGTTTGGATAACATTGTCTGTCAGGCTCACTCTACAAACACAGTGGTCAGTTTACACATGTTTAAGTGCTTACATAAAATAAAACAATCTGAGCAGAAGCTCACTTGATATGGAAATGTGAAGAACTCATTTTGTCGTTGTTCAACTCTTTATACTTTATGGATTTAATTAGCACTGTGTTCTGCATCAGCAAAGATTTCCAGGCGTACAGTCAACAGTTTTTGATATTTGGAATAAACTTCAAAGTCTTTCATTTTTTTATTTTGGTTTTTACATTTTCTCTAAATAAGAATTCATCTAAAATTGCATCTTGCCTGTGCAATAAGTGTGCTTTTTGAGTCGGTTTCTCCACAAAATTTCACTATAGAAAAAATAAACAATAAATACTCTTGATTATTAATTCAACCGAAAACATAGAGTTAATATGTTTGAATATTTAAAGAACTGTGACTCCTAACTGCATCCATGGGTGTCTTAAAGAGACTTTTCCTATGGTTGTATTTCCATTGATTTTGACTTTGTCTAAATTCTAATTAATCCAAATTTATTCCCTCTGTTCTTTATAGATGAAGAAGAAAAACTTGGCCCTTTATATTCATGTTGAATGCACGGCCAAGAAATCAAATCACCTGAACCATTTTTAAACAATGCTTGTGCTTAATTTTTTCAGAAGCTTTTAAAAAAGGAAGTGTTTTTTTTATTTTCTACCTCCTTGATATCTAAATGAATGTCATCTCACTGCTGTAAATATTTATTTGTAAACTGTTGTGTATGTTTGTAAGTAAACGAACAAACTTTTATTCACTTTCGTCCTTACTTTGTGAGTTTGTGTTTATTTCTGTCAGTCAGTTTTCAGGGGCTGGTGGAAAAGAAGGAAAAGCTTTTTTTAAATGTATTATTTGAAATATTTCACATATCCACCGTGTGCTTTCTAATAAAAAAACAAAATTCAACAAACAGACACAAAGATTTGACAGTTTTCCACCTTCCACAGTTAAGACTCAAGTGTACTATAGCACATTTTAGTTGAGCTGCTAATTTCCTACATTTCTACTCCTAAGTATTACATATCCATTTTTCCCAGTGAAGTGAATGCGATTATATTACACAAAGCAGTTACCCCTTGCTGTCCTTTCTTAATATTATTAGATTCATATCTAGTATGAAAAGATAACAGTTTGCCCAAGAACCAAATAGTTATTTTAATAAGCTTATCTAAAAAGTAAGGAGCAAACAAAGAAACTAAGATTAAGCTGATGGTAAATCAAAGACAGAAACTGCTATTTCAACCCTTTAAAGCCTGAACTATGAAATAATTGACAGAAAGTTCAGATTTTTTTAATATTGGAGTTGCCATTAAATTTTATGACAAATGATGAAAAAAAACATACATTTTGTACAAGTTAAATCAGATCATTAATTATCATTAACATTTTCTGTTCATTACATGTGACTGATTTTGTAAGTCTGGGTTTTCAAGACAAAGTGGGAAAATATCCCACTGATGATGCAGAGGTCTCAAAAATTCAGCTATTAAATATGATACACTTGGCTTTAAAGGGCTAAAGTTCTAGACACAAGACCAAGAA
Source organism: Jordanella pulchra (assembly GCA_034780135.1). NCBI lineage: Eukaryota > Metazoa > Chordata > Actinopteri > Cyprinodontiformes > Cyprinodontidae > Jordanella > Jordanella pulchra. Next base: position 12,741 of record JAUZNJ010104944.1, on the reverse strand, counting down.
GCTAAAGACTGGTTCATAAACCTTAAATATTCTACAATAAATAATAGCTAAAATACTGCAGCTATACACCGTCAACTAACAGCTAGTCAGAGAAGCAGACAGATGGTCTCTGTTAGTCCAAGAAAGATTTTGCAAGTTTTAGTAAGGTATGCAGAACATTTCTAAATAATCCCAGGGATAGCTAGACAGAAGAAATTTGTAGGTCAGGTTTAAAGTTTGTAGTTTCTGTTACTGAAGCGCTATTTTTATATTTATTTTCAAATAAATTTGTAAACATTCTGATGAGAAAAAGCATTAATGATTTGCTTGGCTACCAATAAGGTTTTCAAACATATTTCTAGAAAACCCAGAAAACCTGACTTCAGGAAATGCGAGTCACATTCCGCCACACCTTCAGCCTTTCAAATAGGCCACTGAGACAGAGCTGTTTTTGTGCTCATTCAGTCATCCACGTTATTCAAAAACACTCCTCTTGCACGTTTGCCTCAGAGAGGGTTTGTGGTGTGGGTGTGTGCAAGTGTTAGTGTGAGCCATGAGGAGGGGTGACAGGTGCAGCCGCTCACAGCAGCTACAGTATCAGCTGCTGCAGAGGAAACACTATCAGATGTATTACTGCAGAACACACACAGAAAATACCCTTCAGCTGGAAGATGGTCTTCGTACGGGAAAGTTTACATATTGTTTCATGCAGCATTTCTTGCGTGCTCTGTTTAAACGGGGTGTGTCCTACTAGCTGAACCATTTCACAAAGTTATTTTTGGCAGGAAAACATAAAAAGGTTATTTAGGGTCTGATGTGACAACATGCGGATAGAAAAAGATGTGATTCCCTTATGCTTAAAATTTTGTCGCTTACAATTTTCAAAACACAAAGAGCACAGCAGAATAACATGAATATGTTTTTTTTTAATCAGTATTAATCTGTGGATAAAAAAAACAAAACAGACAAGACTGAACTCTTTTGCCATTCTGACCTGACTTGACTTCAGAATGGAACGAGTCGACCGTTGTTTACTGTCAACTCTGAAGTATTTCAGTTTCACACACAAAACAAATTTGAGTGTAATATTTTATATACATTGTTGGAATTATTGGGGTTATGCAAATTCCAGCTTTCCACATGTAGAGAATGAGCTCATGTCATGGGTTCAGAGTTTTATACTACAAGCTAAACGTCTTGCAGGATGAAGTTTGTTTTTTTCTACAGTCACACACACTATATTCATTGCAAACCAACATGTTTGCTTGTCTGCTGTGTCCCTTTTCATGGCTTTTAGAAACTTTAAACTGTAATCTTCCAAAGAACTTTGTTCAACAATGTTTTTTTTTTTTACTTTCAACATTCCCATTAAAGTCTTTTTTTATTAGAGTGCACATCTAGTAATTGTCCAGTCAAGAAATTCTTTCAACTCCACTGAGGGTATTTGCAGCTCCTCCAGAGCACCTCCAGGCCTCTAAATATTGCTCTCCTGGCCCGAGCAACCAGTTGTGTGGCATCTGCATTGCTCTCTATTGTTTCTCTACCACACAAAATCCAACAAAAGAACACAAAAGTTTGTGGTTGTAACATTTAAAAATGCAAAAATGTTCTAGCTGTCAAAATAATGTACTAAAAAATAGATTTTCCAAACTATATTACAAAACAGCTGAACAAGGATAAAAATGTGCAGATTGCCTCTTAAAATAATTACAAATACAGTAAAAGACATATCTTCTTTTTATGTTTTTTTTCTTTTTTTTTCCCTCTGGGTGTGCCGCCTGTCAAATGTAGTTTAAAGCGTTTGGTTGCATCAGGCAGCCTTACCTATTTCCATTAGCTAAACACTAGCTGTTCAGTTAGAACCTTTAAAGCACTTATGCTTCATAAACAGCAGACAAATATGCACATATGGACCCATACATTCAACCATGAATGCTTGCTGCTTCATGTAACACGTGCGAACATACTTGCAGCACACCAGCACAGTGGAGCCATGCAGGATATGCATGTCATACGTTTCACAGATACACAATGTCCTGAGGGAGTGTGTGTTACAGAGAGAGGTTGTGCCAAGTGTATCTTATGATCGGACAGTTTATAGTTAGTGAGCCTGCGCTGCTGCTTGAGCTGATGTCGACCAAACATCTCCTGCCAAAAAGGAAGAAACACTGCAAGAGCTTTTAAATAGGCTGTTTCTGTGCAAGTGGGAAAGTGTCACAAACCTACAGACTTAATTTCTTAAAAAAGGCTTACATTTTTTTGTTTCGCTGCACATTCAACAATGCAGTACGGCTTTGCAGCTGCTAAACCCTGCCTGCTCAGCGTATCATTCACCTTAAATGTCAACAACGTGAACAGTATCTGTAGTTACAACATGCAAGTCAATTTTCTTTTCCAGAGGGAGGTAAGTTTTGCACGTCCGAGTCATGCATACAACGTGCAGACAGAGACATCCACATAGTATCTATATAAAGAGGTTTTTAAAGGTGCTTTCCTTAGTATTTTTCTATTTTTGTAATGAATGACATGTATGGGAATGCATGGCATGGCTACATACGTGCAAACAGTGTAACAACCGTTTGTACAGAGATACTAAATAGTGTTTGAGATCTCCCTGAGCTTAAATAATAATTGAGATCTAAGGGGAAAAGAGAAATAAGGCAGAGTTAGTTTGTGAATCACATGGACAAGATAAAACAACATACATTTGAGGCCATTCGTTTATTTTAGAGATTTGAATATCTCTGTCTTGTTTTGTGAGCTTGTGTTACATATTAACAGCAGATTTTATAAGAAACTGCAACACAGGTTATAGTCATGATACACAAAAACAGCATTCCTGAAGGGGTGACTTGCCTATTATCTTTGCTTAATTGTTTTTTTTGTTTGTTTGTTTTTTAGAGTTGTTTGTAAGTGATGAGTCATTTAAACTTCATCCACAAAACATTTAAGACATTTCTCTGAAAACAATGAGGAGTCTCAGATAGAGGAAACAGCTGTAACAGATATGTTAAAAAATAAAGTAAAATGGCATTAAAAAGAAAAAATATACAATATTTGATCATAGTTACACAAAAATATCAACTTTTCTCTAAACATAAAATCATGAACTGGTCCTGGATAGAAATCTAAATCAGTACACTTTAGACTTTTAATAATGCAGACAGACAGAAAGAAGCAGAGATATAAAAGGTAACAGTCATCCAGCTCCACAGGCGGCTCGTCCAGGAAAGACACAGCCAGGCAGGGGAGCTCTGAGCCAGCTCCCATATCACAGGATGAAAGAGAACACATCCAGTCATTCACAGTTAGAGAAACAGGGCTACACTGAAAAACAGGCCAAACTCCAATAACTATAAACAAAGGTATTGATGGTAGCAGTCCAGCCAACATTTCTCTCCAGGATGGAGCCACAGCAAACAGGAACAGACCAGACGAAGCTACTATGATGAGAAAACAGAGAGCATAAAGTTAGAGGTTTAACTAGGATATACTGAAGAATGGGAGAATAGAGATCGAATGAAGCAGATAGAATGATGAAAAGTGGTCCCTACGTCCTCCAGAAGTCTAAGCTTATAGCAGCATAACTATAGAGATAGTTCAGGATAACCTGAGCCATTCTAACTATAAGCTTTATCAAAAACGAACGTTTTAAGCCTAGCCTTATGCTCATTTATTTTTTATTCTTCATCCAAAGATTACTTACATTTTTAAATCAGTGGTTAATGGAACTGCAAACTGTGTTCCATCTCTTTATAATAACATCATTTTTTAATTTTGTTTCTTTTATCTCCACATTTGTCTAAAATCTAAAATATACCTACCCTGGGTGGAGGAAGTTCAGAAATTAAAATATCTCTAAACATATATGATCCAAAACTATTCATACTAAAGTTCAAATATTGGTTTTTTTACAGAAACATTGATGTTCTAGTTTATTTTAAAGCTGCCTGTTGAGCCAGCATGTTCATAATCCACAGCAACATTCCAAAGGATTTTTACACACTTTAAGTGTTGATTACATATGTTCAGAATCTCAGTTCGCTACTAACTGATCTGTTGCTTGTCCACAGAGGATAATGAGGCAGTGATCAAGAAGGTAACTTAAGAGGCATCCAAACCATCGCACTACTGGCTGTAACCTGAGTGGCACCTGCACTCTGCTGCTCCTCATCTCATACCAGACGCACTTGCAGCTGCAGATTGTTTCAGTTTGTGAAGCATTGCAGATGTCGTATGCAGCAGAGTAAACAGTGTACATAGATCTTCAGATTCCCAAAGCAGCTCTTTGGATCACAGCAAAGAAAAAAAAAAACTTACCTTAGGCCATAACCGAAGAGGAGCCTTTTTTAAACTGACATCTGGGACCCTGGTAGTATTCTTGGATCTATGAGTCACCCAGCTGTCTGCTGAGGGTGTTCCCATATCTTCTGTATAGGTTTACATGCAAGCTGAGGATGCCAGATAACTCAGTATAGTGGAGGTGGAAGGTTTGGAGCAGGGCATTATAAAAAGTCGAAGATAATTATGTCAAATTTTGTTTTATTAGACTTATTTTTCATAGTTCTTCAATGCTTTAGATGCAGGCCGACTAAGAGGACAAGATTTACAGCGATTTGCAAATCTATTAAGACCTGCTTAAAGTGATCATTAAAACCAGAAACTTGAATGTTTTTTTCTGTTATAAGCCAATAAAGTGGGAAATTATTAGTAGAATAAGAAGGATCTTTAGTTAAAAAAAGTATCAAGCATTGCATACGTTGACAATCATCCTTTTCTAATCTGATACGCATCAATAGCATCCAGAACCAAGTTCTTGCTGAGGTGAAGCTTTTGCTTTCTACCTGCATGGTTGTGAGAAACTCTCAAAGTTACACTTTCTCTTTTTTTTTTTACCAAAGCTTTAATTTCTGTCTATTTTTTTACAAAGATCTATTGTGGTGCAAAGTAAATTATTTTTTTCAACAGACTTTCCATGCTGCTCATAAAAAAATAAGTTAGCCTTTTTGCTAATATAAGTGTATGTGCTCTTAATGGATTTCCCTTAAACAAGAGAGTGAGATATGATGCATTTGAAATAAAATATATATATTTCTCCTATTTTGAATAATCCCTTTTCATTCACAAATCTTCTTAATTACCTGCTCAAGTCAAGAGAAAAAAAAAAAGAAAATGAATTCAATTACATTTCATTTTCAGCAGTGAGGTGTGAGTCTCTGCAGCTCCTCCAGAGGCTCCCATTGGCTTTACTGCTGCTCCCCTTGTGTTGAATATCAGATTATGTCAGCAATCTTTACATTTCAAATGGTATTCTTGTTTGATTTTATCTTAGTTTCCTTCTTGAACCTTTGTAAAGGGAATAACAAGGTAAGACTTTAACATATGTAGGATCACTTTTATTTGGGCATCTAGATTTAATAAAATATTTATGAAATTAATGTACATGAGTGAAGGAAGTGAGGCTTGATAAGTTTCTATACACAAAGGGTACCCTGATAAAAACAAACAAACAAAAACACATCAGTGCATTATTAGTGTTCTCTTTTGACATATTTGAATGCATACATTTAGTTAAAGGAACTGCAACAAAGCTTTCCTTTGTCAAAGTATTTTCAGATGGATTGGGTTCTCCTGCTTAGTTGCCTAACTCTGCTTCACTCATCTCCATTGACACTATAGCAATAAGGCCTTCAGCCTAAATGACACTGGGGATTGCTGAAAAAAATGTTTGCACCACTTTCTTCAAAAATAAAGTGTGGCAGAATAGAAATGCAGTTTATACTGTAAAAATCTTCACATTAAAAGATCACTTACTCAAACAGAGGATCAGCTAAACTGATATATGCAACCAATGATGCTGTGACAATGACAGGTGCCACTCAGAAATGACTTGACAAATCCAATCAGAGTATGATAATGGATCAAATCACATCAGGCCCGATTAGATCAAATCAGATTAGGATCAGATTATCACCCAGACACCTTCTTAGCAAGACACACAGAGCAGCAAATAGAAAGGAAGATGGACGTGTTCTTTAATTCATGCTGACTTTTTGAAGCTGCCATTCCTCCTCTCGCTTCATTGTAAATGTTATTATCCAGTCTCGCCAGGACGCATTAAAGGACACTTCAGCAGGGGAAACCTAATTTGACTTGCAATGTGACTGCATAATCTAAATGAGACGTACAAGGTGCCTGCCGTTCACTTTATGCTCACATTTCTTTGTTGCCTGGAGGCGATTCGGCAGCAGCACCCTGTGGTGAACTACATAAAGCAAACTTCCATAATAAAGTGGGCTCTGGTTACATGCTTTAAATCCACAACAGACATTTCACTGGAAGGACATTTTGTATAGAATCCATTTACCTGCTTTATTGTCAAACAACACACTGCAGGTTTATTTCATGATGTTGCTAATTGTCCTTTAGTCTCTGCCAAAGTCTTCTGGATTTTTTGCAAAGCCAAGCCACATTCTACCGTGAAAAACTGAGAGCAATTTACATTTTCTACACCAAACATTGTAAGTAACTAGGGGCTGGGGACAGGGACAGAGAGTCCTAATGATATTAATTAAAACACTGCGGTATATGAAATGTTTTGGGTTTTTTTGGTCTCTGACGGCATTTCCATTCCTGCTTTAATTTGTACATTTAATTCCTTAATTATGCCATTTAAGTTAAAATATTCAGACACAACTCAAGCAAAAGCGAATACATTCCCAATTATCTTGGTTTTTGGTCCTTTGCTATCTACAATGCCACCAACTGAACCTCAGTCGAACGTTGCTACCACTATGCTTGACAGTTAGTGTTTTTTCAGCTTAAAATATTTATTATTTATACTCCTGACAAGGATGTGTTATAATAAAACTATATATTTTAATAACAATGGAATCCTTTTGGTGAATCACATTTCTACCCTGGAAAAAAGACTGGCTCAAATAAATGAAAGAAAACTCCATACTGTTGCTTTCTTTTTTGTCTTCAAAACTTTGCAACTATCTTTTGTGAAATTAACTTAAAAATTACTTGTATTTAAGAAATAATTTGCCATGTTAACCATTATCTTCTAAATCATCTCCAATTCACAGGCACTCAAAATCCCAAACCTTTAACAAATAAAGCTGCACAAGAGAGCTTAAAACAGGATGAAGCACAGCCATTTTTTCAAGGTGACACTGCGGAAAGTGACAGCAAGATCTAAAAATATTCCAGTATGGAATAACTGAGCAACACTCCTAGACACGTAGTGATCATGCTGTAACAAGATCATATAGGCAGACACAGATGCCTCCAGATGTGAACTGTAAATTTGGTTGGAGGGATGCACAGGAACAGGCAAGGTTAAAAGCTACAAGGAGTAAGATAAATTATTGAAAGAGATACAAGAATAAAGAGAAAGAAAAGAATGAAGAAGAGCATCAAGCTGACCTTGTTTTAGAATTAGAAAATATTCTGCAGCAACTCAAAACAGAAAATCTACAGTTCACGCTATGAAAACATTGTTTAGATAAAATTCAGAGTCGAAAAATCCATGATGTGACATTACACCCAAGTGACTCAGAAATACACAAAAACATGAACAGTGATGGAAAAAATAGATGCTCTGAAATAAAGAGCATGATTATTAAAGGACACAAACAGAAGGAGGTTTGTTGGAAAATGTTTCTTCACATAATGAAGTCATGAAACAGTGAGGTGCTGAAATCAACAAAAATAATTCATTTGAAAAGGAGCATTGTGGAAGTTTGTGGAAAAAGTTAGTTAAAGAAAATATTACCTTGAATAAACTAATTTAACTTTGATCATTACGGTACTTAACGCAAGGTTTTAACTTTTTTGTAATCATTCCACATAAAGTACACTTTGTAAAATAGAGAAATAAATGTCAGGACTATTGAAGAATTGTTGTTCTACATATATATATTTGCCCTATAAAACCCAAAAATATTTTTTGATTGGGGTACTCTTGATTTTCTACCTCTACAACAAAGTCATCACTGTCCTGGAAAACTAAGCATAAAGGATCCTATTTTTTTTAAATTATAAGCACCACATATTTCATCTTAAAGTTAAATACGGCTGATTCCAGTTTCAGAAAAACAGGGCTTTCATAAATGTGGCTATATTGATTTTTATTTTCCAAGAGATAAAACTAAATATACTCTTAAAATAATCTCAGTTTATAATTTCTTGAATACTTTCACACAACAAATAAAAACTAAAATAACATCACTTTTTTATTAATACTAATTTTTGTGTGAAAGACGTATCTGACACTTTATGCCTGTTATTTGTTTATAGCAGAATCCTTAATTTAATTTCTGCTTTTTAAAACCTCCAAACCACAATAGATGATTTTATTTGACTTGCATATACTGTAGCAGATATTTTTAATAAGAATTTTGTATGTCCACTAAAAACTGTAAACACTGAATTAATCAACATGATGATGTGCAACATCCTTATTTGGAGAGATATTTTAGTTAAAATAGTTTTAAGAATCAAACTTTTTGACAATTGTTTATTGATCATGCCTTTTAATCTTATTAGGAAATGACTGGAATAGTATCAATTCAATTTAAATTCAGCTACAAAAAAAAGCATAAAGCATAACCAAAGAAGACCTGAAAGCATGCTGAGGCTGTGCAAATGATAGATTGTAGAACCTTGGAGGAAAAAATATTAGAGATCTCTTTGCTTTTATGTAGGGGAAACTTCCAAATGACAAGACAGCAAACTCTTCAGTAAGTGGATAATGTATCTGTCCAATAAAATCAATGCTACTGATTTCGGTTAGTCTTATTTAATCTGTACTTCCTTGAATTTGATAACGGTCTAACAAATAATAGATTTTTACGCCGTAAACAAATGAGAAGAGCAACCGAAAGAACAAAAACACTCGAATAAATTTCACAAGAGAGACGCTGAGGTTGAGGAAGCAGAGGGGGCCACCCTGTGGATAAAAGCCATGCTCCTTTTCAAAAGAATATGGGAAAAAAATATGTTTCTATACTGATATATTATATTTCACAGGTTACAGCTGCTTATTCTAATATAAATAAACAATTAACAACTGAAACCCCTCGATTTATTGCTAAAATCTTTATCTAATAATTTAGCAAATTTGTCAGTTCTAATAAATAGTGCATTAATCCCTGTATGACACCTCCAGAAATGACCAAAGCTTAACCTTAAACCTCATGAGATCAAAGCTCAGATGTCAGCCACAGAGGACCGTTGCTCTTGCATTGCTTCCCTCCCTGCAGAGAGTTGCTCTTTGACACGGCTATGCTTTGAACTAAATGACAACCTATTCCTTGTGACACTGCCCAACATAGCGGCGTTAGGTCTGCACTCTCGGTTTGGTGTGTGTTACCGTGACACCACAAGCTTTTATTAGTGCTGAAAACAAAGAGCTGCTGAGGATGATTTTTTTATGTATCGGTGGAAAATAAAACGCTTCACCAATGGTTGTCATAGTCACCACAGTGATGAGAAAAGAAACTAAATGTCCTAGCCCTAAAAATCTGTTCAGGAGTTTACTTTCTTACTGTTACTATTAAAGTAACTAACTTTGACTGTGCCATCGAGAGGAGAAAATGTGTTTGGGCCCCTTTGTTGAAAGGGCATTGAATTTCAGTAACATGAACCCAGTTGTTTACTTAAACCAGCCAAGAGTATAAAGGTCATATCAATTTTTAGTCCTTGGATTGATGATATAACTTTTGCTGATTTCTAAATCAGGAATTATTACACAACTTTTAATATTTTGTGAACTTTCACTGACTGACACATTTTTTTAAATTCTACATACAAGCTCTCTTATACATATACGTTCAGTATGAATAGATTCTATGTAATCTATTCATACTGAACAGATTATATGTAATCTATTCATACTATACATCCTCAGTGATGTTAGGCAGTATGTTTCTCAGAAAATTAAAGAGGAATCTAAGACTTTCTGCAGCCATTGCACTTGTGGCAGTATCATGTCAGGACGTTTGTCCCTTTTCTTTGTCAAAATTGTCACAGTTTGTTTGTGTTGACTTGTTTCCTGGCACACACCTATTTTTAAGCAGAGATTACACATTAGTTTAGAACAAGGTTAGGACCGTCCAATCATAATCTTTTGTTGTATGTTTGGCGTCACCACTGCCCTGCTGCAATGCCTAGGCATTTCTAAAATTCAACCCAACAGCAAATGATGTTAGGTGAAATAGTATTCAGCTATCATATTTGACCTATTTTGAGCCAAGAGTAACCTGTAAACAAATTCCAAACATAACGCTAGCTCCACTTAGCCTCCCAACTTGGTGAAACCTCTTCTGAAAACAGGTCATTTTCACACCTGATAGTGTGGTAGACATACTTACCCACCTTTTGAGGCGGGTCTCGGGTTTGCTTGTTGGGTCCACATCAGAGTTTAATTGCAGCTTCATACCTTCCTAAACAAGGCGAACTTTCTGGCCAAACAAACTATGGTTCGATTAAAGTGGACTAAACAGGGCTGGTGTGAATACATCCTTAGTCACTGGGGCCAAGAAATATAGTATATCCTAGCTTTCAATCTACAGCCATGTAAACCCTCTCTACAAGGTAGAGATCAGATGTTCAAGAAGCTGCTATAGCTCTCTGTTTACATGGTAGTTAAAGCTGTTTGTTCTATATACCAGGCCTCGAGGCTCTAATAGGAAAGCAAAACATTGCTCATATGACTACCCAAAGCAAAAATATGCTGTTGACTAAGTAAGCAAGGAAAGGTTCTGACAAGCTATGAGAGCCACGCTAACTTTAAGAAACTTCATGCAAGTAATTTTTAGTGATTCCCATGGGGACAGAAAAGAATGTAGTTACCAACGTGTTTGACAGTAGGTGTATTATTCTTTAGCTGAAAGGCTTACCTTGACTCTCACAGCCAAACAGCTCATTCTCTGCCTCATTTGACCAAAAACTGGATCTCCAGGAGACATTTGGAATGTCGACATTGGTAGCTGGGCTTAGAGGCAATGATTCCTAAACAGAGGGATAACTTCTTGATCCCTATAATAATAAAAAAACTTTTGCCCATAATAATAAAGACCATGTCATTGTTAATATTGCTTTATTTAAGGCAGCGCCTTACGAAGCAAGGCCTCAGACTCCCATAAATGGGCTGTACTGAAATTGAATTTCGATCCGGGGATTAATAAAGTACAACTGAATTGAACTGAATTGAATTAATAACAGTAACTGGTGTTTTAGAAGTTTAAAACGTTTAAACCTTGGTGGGTTTGGAGGTTTTCTTGATTAATCTTATATAATCTCCAGACTGACAGTTTAGGTCATGTGTTTGAAAGGTGGACAAAACACGGATGTTCCAATAGGCCAAAGAACCAAACATTGGTTTGGGAACAGATAAACCAGGCTTTTGGATCAGCCCTCTATTTTTTTTTTTTAATTTTATTTTTATTTGGAAAGATCAAATTAACATTGTCATACACATTAGGACATTTGTACAACAGTCTTTCCTTTTACGAGCTGAAACAAAAATGATACATTAATCACATAGAAAAAAAGAGAAAGTAAGGAAAAAAACATATAACTTTGAACCATAAACATTAATGGGGAGCACATGATATGGAGAGAGGGAAAGAGAGACAGCCCTCTAACATTTGGGCTTAAACCTGTGAAAAATATTACATCGGCGTCGGGTGGAATGTTATACAAATCAACAAGTTAAAATTAACAATCCGTTCTGATAATAGGAGTAAGCAAATATGTGTCAAAAAGTCAAAGTGTAGAATAGTGAAAAACAGTGTTATTTTTGATAGGTAATTCAGTGACAAGACAATAAAAATTGTTGTACTCTAACAGAAAATAGCAGAAAACACACAAAGGAAAGTGAGTTGCATTATAGATGCAGGTAAAATAAAAGTTGGACAACAAATTTAAAATAATATTTCAGTCAACAGTTTAAATAAATAAGTAAAAGGCAACTCTAAACAAATGGGTAGGGGACACATTACTAGTTATTTATATAATAAACTTACATCTATCAGGTAATTGCACATACCATTTAAAGACAATTAGATTTTTGGAAAAAAAGATTTTTTGGAATATACCAATATTTTTTTCCCAGGGATGGGGAGGCTGCAACACTTTCATGGACAGTTGAAAACGTGTCATAAATCTATTCATCTTCACAATTCATCTTGTGTTTTTTATCTCAATTAGTGAATTATTCTGAGAATTTGTATTGTTTATAAAACTTAGCAACTTAACTGGAAATTTGGGCTCTTGGAAAAGTGCTCATACCCAAACATCGGAAGTTAAATTGAAATTATAACATTTTTAAAACTTTTTTAGATAGTATTATTAGACATCCCAAATTAATGCAGAAAACACAACTATTGTGTTTTGTAGAATTGATTTTTAAGAGCACAAAAATATTAAATATTTATTTAATCTTTCTAAAAATATATACATTTATTGACCATCCAAATAAGAATAGAAATCTAACAACCCCTTCCCTTCCCCCATCAGTCAGATTCATAGTTGCATTATGTGTTAAAATCCCCACCAGCGGTGCAATGTTATGCAGAACAGACTTTAGCACATGCTAACCATGAAACCTTGAAGTAAACTAAATCAATCAATCAATCAATCAAATTTTATTTGTATGGCACATTTCAGCATCAAAGCATTTCAAAGTGCTTTACATAATTAAAATAAAAACAGCATGTGACGCAAACAGTGAGAAAGAGAAATAAAAAGAAA
>JAUZNJ010104933.1:0-20735 GCA_034780135.1 Jordanella pulchra | reverse complement strand
ATATATTACTGGACTCACAGGTGAAAATGATGTTGATATTAAATACGCCATTAAGAAAAAAAAGAAGCAGAGAAGCAGGAGCTGAAGCAGTCTAGCTCTGTTTCAGCTTCTGGTCAATTGTCTCCATCATCAGTTTGTGTTTTATACCAATCTTTCCATTTCTTATCTGAGCAACGTATCTTTTATCTCAGCACTTTATACAATTGTTTATTAGTTTATTTTTTTCTTTATAGTTAACAACTGAAATAAATCTTAGATGTAAATCATGATAAAAATGCTAAAGTATGTAAAATAATTCAGCCCCGCACAATACATTGAACCCTAGTCTTGATATCAATGGGTTGCAGTATTATGAAAAGAACTCCTTTTAGTCCTACCTTGCATGCTAACAATGTATTTTGCCAAGTGGATGTATTTAAATGTATTTTATCACTGCAATTATTTCCAAATGGAATCAAAGACAGGTGTTGGTACTGCTTTCATTTTGTTTGTGTAGCATGTTCAACAAATAACCCTCCTGCGATGGCAAATGATGCTTGGTTGGGAGGATTTAGTGCATCTTGTACCATAAATTGGCTGATGGGAGGAAGTTCGCAGCAAATAATCCAGGCTAAAGATTTTCTTTAGTAGTTGTTCTAGCTTGTTTTTCCTCCAGCATTTTACATTTAATACAAGAGAGACCAGAAATGAGACAGGACACATGACAACAAGAGCAATGTTAAAAAAAACATTTCAGTTTCACCAATATGGTTTCCACCACAAAAAGGGGGTAGAGGGTATGTTTAAAGTTGCCATAATTGTTGTTTCACAGTCTCCAGATATCTAATCCACATATATACATTTTACAAAGGCAGCAACCTTTTTCTTTTTCCTCTAAAGAAAGTTTTTTATGTTCATCCACTTAGACACAGGAAGTCATGAAATCCCCGTCACTAAATGCTAAAGAAATCTTTTGATATTCTACAGGGGGGAAAAAATGATTCGTCCGTTACAAGTTTTCTCCAATAATAAAAACATCCAAAAGTTAACATGTCCAATTTGCCGGGAATTGAGATGGGATGACCTACAAATGAATTCTAAGCAGATTAAAAACTCCTCCAATGGGATCATATGTCTGATAGATCGTCTTTACACTTCTAACTTGAAAAAGGAATTGCTTCAATTGTAGCTGTATTCCTGAATGCTCTCCAGACTATTTCATTAAATTTGTTCAAATTAGCCTTTGCACAGATGATTGGGGAATAATCACATCCTTACACAATTATGCTGATTATGTCTCATGGGTGACTCATGAAATGAAGGACTATGTCACCTCTGAGACCATCCGAAACAAAAGCCAAATGCATCCTCATTCCTTTTATGATGTGCTTGGACTTTTAGATCCTCATTAAATTCATTTGGGATGCCAGACTGCGAGGGAACCACACGGATGACATTTGAGGGGAAGGGGTGTGTTCGTAGCCCACAACTTGTCTTGCGTTAGAGCAGAGCATTCGCAACAAGAGTTAAAGAGTTCTCATGATAATCATGAGGACGGAGAACAGTACATGTGAATCCGGGTGAGAGAATCACCTCCCGCTGCAAGTCAGCATTCGCCCATGAAGTAGGTCAGTCAAATTTGCCCAAATTAGGTCAGCGGCAGTCAATGGGTGCCATCCTGAGCAAGAGATGGCATAAAAGGGGAAGACAGAGGGAAAGTCTATAAGGTTAGAAGAGCGTGACCAAGCGGCTTAGTTCATGTTGGCTTTTAAACCAAGGTAATTAATGTTCCATTGGTCCGTAACACATCCCTGGCATCAGAATGGGAGAACATCTAAAGCCTGTTTTGAATGAGAAAGTTTGAACACCTCTGTCTGGTTTATCTCCTGAGCTTAGGATGGGTTATTTAACACCTCTAACTCTGCCATACAGACACCAAAAGCTGTTTCCACTGTTGCCTCACTGCGGCTACTCTCCATTCTTTGTAAGTTTCCCCCCCTTTAATCTCAAGAGTCTCCACAAGGTGGGGCTGTTATGGGTAGAACAATATGACAAGACGGTAAAATGACTTTCCATTGATGGTGCTAACAGCGTATGACTTTGTTTAATGTAAGTGTAACTAAAATGAGATATAAAGGTCAGTTATCTAACTGTGGTACCAAATATATGTTTGAGACTTTTATTTTGAAGTAAAGAGGGAAGTAGTACTTGAATTGTTGTTTTATGGTTGGTTTTCTTATCGCACCAACCGACTACATTTGTCTTTTTTTTCTGGGTTTTCTGCTGAGTTTTAAAAATTGTCTTTTAAAAATTTTTATTAACCCGAATGTCTATTTTTGCTTTTAAGATGAAAGAATAAAAAGCTAGGTAGCCATGTTGGATTTTGAGGTTGTAATTCATGAAAAAAAATACATTACATACCTTACATAACTTTTGGACACACCTACAGTATATTTATCTCAGTTTTTTCCTGCATCAGTCAGAACTGATGAAGTCTCTTGGATGAGAGGCGAAACGTCTTCTAGAAAACTACACGTCCAGTTGTCTAAACTGAACTTTCCTAGCATGAAAAAAAGTCTTTCCAACTGAAGAAGTATTTTCCAGCTTCTTCCAATCAAATGTTCAAACTTTACCTTAAAAATAAAATAAATATTTAAATGACATCCTTCAATGTTATCCAGTCGTTTGGAACTTTCCTTCTTTTTCATGTTTATTTTAATGAAATGAAGTGAAAAGGTAAAAGTCCTGTGGTTGTTCTGCTCTAAGATGTTAGTTAAAAGGTCAAATTTCACAGGCTCTAAACGCTCTCCTTTAAATCACTCTTGGTGACTTGTTAATATTTTTACTCCTCCAGTAAAGAAACCTTCACAGTTTCATATTTTTCCCCGGAACTATGGAAAATTCATCTTATTGTTTCGACCCAACTTTGTGTGTCGCTCCATGATACAATATCACACCTCCGGTTGTTGTGCATCCTTGATAATAAATGTTGAAACCTAGGGATGTTTGAAGCCTGCGTGATACCGCAATTTGCTTTCATTTTCCCAACTCTGTCAGTCAAAGAGAAAAAAAATGTGACACCAAAGGAAAATTTTCACTACTTGCAAGGTTTTGTTTTTTTTTTTTTTGCTGTTTTTTTTCTCCACACGCACTGTACATAGAACCACAACACAGCAACAAAAAGTGGCAACAAGGATGAGAAAGCTGTGCCAAGCATTAGACAGATGGGAACAAGCTGAATAACAATCTGTGAATAGCCGAGAGGTTTTCAATGGATGATTCTGATGAGGTTCAGCCTGTGCCAACTGACTGTATCTTTATGCCTGGGCTTGGCTGTCCCACTTTCAATCAAAGCGAACGTGCGTCCCAGCGTAGCTGAAGGGGCTCGCTCTCAACCTTAGCCTGTCAGCCTTCAGTCAGTCGTTTCAGAGTATTTGGACGTCAGGAAGAAGGAAGAGTTCTGACATGTGTCTTTCATTCGCAGTGACTGCCTGCGAGTGTGATGGCTGAACCTGGGCCTGCACCTAATCACACGAGCGCTGCTCCTTCTGCTCTGACAGCCGCAGAGGTTGGGGAGGAGGGACAAAGGCTCGCTTCCCAGGGCAGCGATCAAACTCGAGCCCGCGGCTCGTCTGGAAAAGTGACAAGGCCCATTTCCCCTTTTCACTACTCGTCCCCATCCTCCCCCCGCTGCCAATCATGTGTCATATGCTTCGCACTCTCAATGGATGCACGCTTCTGTGGCTGTGCCGGGGATGAGCCTGTCTGCTCGAGTTAAAGAGATGCAGAAGAACAACAGCGGAGGAAACAAAAGAGACGCATTCAGAGTCAGGAGGCTTAGAGGAGTAGTGCCGAGCCAGAATTAACTAAATGTGCAAAGCTGAGCATTGCTTGAAGTAAAGCAAGCCCCAGTGAGCTACAGTGACTAGCCAGAGAGAGAAAGATGCTTGGCTACAGTGGCTAGCTGTTGGAGCCAGAGAACTGAACTGCAGCCAGCCTGGATGAGGCCTAGGTCCAGATATGTTGGGACAGTACCAGGGCCCAGCTACAGCCTGTCAGCGCAGGAAGCAGGGGGTGGGGAGAGCAAAGGAAATAGAAAAAAAGGAAGGAAAAAGGAAGCGGGGACAAAATCAGGACAGGGTTAGAGGATAAAGGGTTTTGAGGCTTCTTAGCCTCAAGGTGGGACAGAGGGGGGGCTGTTTGGAGGGAACCATCGAGCGCTGGAGCCGAACCTCAGAGGTGGGGCCAGGGCTGCCGAGAGAGGAGCCAGGGCAGTAGGCCAGAGGTGGGAGAGATGAAGCAGAGCTGGGGCTGAGGCCCAGTCCAGAGTCAGGGCCCCGAGCTTTAGATTTAGTCAGCTGTTCCCCTGGCTGGCAGCTGGACGGATGCAGAGAGAGAGAGAGAATAAGAGGGGAGGCAGCACAGAGACTGCATGTGAGAATTCAAGCTGGCAACGGAGATGGAGAGGAATAAGGAAGAACAAAACAGCCCACTGACAGAAAAAGGAGGAGGAGAGGGAAGTGGAGGTTTGGAAAGGGGACAGTGGAAAAGCCATTAGATTCCTATGAGAGAGAAAACAGCACTGAGAGCAGACAAGCTGACAGAAGGTGGTTAGGGCTCAGTGGCTTTGCAACCGCTCTTCTCCTCTTTCCTCTGTGATTCTCCAGCTCCCTCATTCCTCTCCTCCCTCACTGCATCCAGCCAGCCGTCCTCCTTCTCTTCCTCCTCACGTTCCGCCACTGGTAAGCTGTTCTCTGGCTGCTGCTTTTTCAACCAGTTGTGCCTCAACAACAGCACTGCTATTCATTACGCTCGACCTGCAACCGTGACCCTAAACACACACACACGCACATACACATGAAGATCTCAAACAGGTGCCCACATTCAGACCCACGTGCACAGGCCAGCAAGGGAAGACTGCATCTCCATGTGGCCGACTGGGATGGAAAGATGGAAACAGCGAATGTTGCTACAGCAGAACAAATACACAACATTTCTCCTTAAAAGTGGTGAAACGAGGTTTAGAGCAAGGTTCAAGAGAGTGAAAGTCAAGGGTTAGCAATGAGGCGAGCAGTCGCTGCTTACAGAGCATTTTACAGCCTATTATTTTCCCCTGAGATGGACCATGCATCTAGCGTGGAAGCATTTAGTCTGGGCCTTCGTAAGTGACTCAGCACTTAGAGCCCTCGCAGGTGGATCCTCTGATAACCACACAATGCATATCAACCAAGTGGCCCACTCGTTGCATTCGGTTCGCTCACTCCAGCATCTCTGCCCCCGTCTTCTCATCCTCCAACAACTGTGCCCTCCTTGTGCTCCCTCCTCCTTCAAGCATCCTCGTGCAAACACCCTGTTATTGAATGTTGAACTGAAGTAGGTACGAGGGTTTCCATGGTCTATGAACTTTGAGTAAAAATACAACAGTATCATATTTAAGTACAAAAAAATGTAAACCTCAACATTTTCAGCTAGAAATATCCCTTCTTCTATTAAAGTTATATATCACATTGATAATACAGTTCTAATCATGTTCATTTTTTATCATTAAATCTTAACTTAGTCAAGAATATAACACATATTTTTGACTAAGTAAAAGTGTCACGATAACAATAACATTACTAGCTAAATTTAGTAGTTTTCCATTATTGCATAGAATATTTTGCTTGTTTTTCTCTATTTCTAGTAAAATAACTACAGCAAGATTTCAGTTTGTAAATAAGTCAGGCCATCAGCAGAGGTAGCCAGCCTACAGTACAGTATTCTGCAGGAAGGCAGCTCTAGTCTTACATGGTCTGCATAGGAACATTTTCTGTCCATTGTCTCTGCTCTGCAGAGGTCAAATACAAATAAGATCAGATTATTTTCTATTCATCTAATGCATCAAATCTTAAAATTTCCTAATCTTTTTTGGTTAATAAACATATAGGCTAACAGCATTCATGCCGATGCAATTTCTGTGAGTTTAACAAAATCTTTAGAAGAAATGTTAAATCTTCTACTTCTATCAACGAACCTACAAAAGGAGGGACTGTTTTACTTTATGCTTCATAAAGTCAAGTAAATTAATTTCTTTCTGGTACTTTCTCTGACATCTCTACAAAACTACATTAAACTCAAGAAATAGAATGATAGAATTGTTTTATGGTTTAGAAAAATCCACTTTATAAAATCTTGGTATGTTTTAATTCTGGTAACCCAACCATGACTAGAGCAGGGAATCTCTTATTTAATGTTAGACTAAGAAGGTAATTCTACCTGCTGCTTTGTTTACAATAAGGCAGCAGACCCTGCAAGGCTGAACATACGTAGAGGAACCTTATATATTAAAAACACCAATGAAATACCCTGTTTTTTGCGCAGACATGTCCTTGAAATTAGTTAGCTTTCTGCCACGGCTAAAATAGCCTTTGCTTCTCGTTTACTGTTGAGATGGGAGACAGCTACCCTCCTCCTTCGATGGTTTCCTCTCCATCACTCTCTTGTCTCTCTGCGGCTCTACCTCCACCCATCTGCCCTTTCCTCTGTGCGCTGCCTCTCTGCGGCTGCATCTTCCCCCTCGGTGGTGGTTAATGGCACAGGGATCCAGCGTGGAATATAGATCAGTGCGAGATGGATGGGGCACCAGGAGCTCCGGCCAGTCTCGTAGGTCCCAGACCAAAGATTAACTAAATATTAGCTGACAGGAAGGAGGCAGAGAGGGGCAGGGACACAGCTGCAGCTGCTAGTGCCACTGCTGGCTGAACAAACGGCAGAGGCTGTTTTTAACCCTCTTCGCTCTTGGGATGAGAGACAGACACATATGATAAACTCACGAGAGATGTAAAAATACACAAAACGCATTGGGGCAAACATAGTGCTGCAGATGCACACGCTATCAGAGGCACCCTGGGAGAAGGAGTCCACTAATCACATTCTCTCCTCCCCCTCTCAGGCCTGCCAAGGCGAATGGCGAGGGGGACAAAAAGAAATAAATCTTTATTAGCCAATGTGTCCCTGCTTTATCGATCGCTGGGCTCATTCCCTCCCCTTCTTCTCACTCAACCCCCCCTTTTTCCTTCCCCTTCTTTTGTTATTTTAGGCGTGTGTCTGCCATCCAGTTCAATTGAGTCAGGGTGTACATCAGAGAGGACCATTACCCATGTCTCCCTGGGCTGAGGCTGTCACTGGCTAAGGTGGAGGGCGCAGGGTTGGAGGGTAAATGATGTAGCCACCCAGGAGGGACAGCAGCAGGCCGCATGGGTAGAAAGAAAGCCAGGCCAGGATAGTGAGGTTTGGGCAAAAAATGCAGACAAAGTGGTATTGACACATCATGCCAGACAGTCTATCCTTCCAAAAGCAGGTTAAAACATCAGCCTCTTCCACCATAATGGAAATTACTTAGTCTTCAGAGCATGGCACAGATACAGCCTGATGTATTTCCACATGAACCACCGAGGGGAGAATTTGGCCAACACCCTTTTTTGGTTACGTACACCCTAAATTTTAAGCAACTGCTACATTATAACCAACCTAAAAAAAAAGGTAGCTGATTTTTACATTTGAGTTAAAAAGGAAGTAGATGTGGGAATCTGCAGGCTTTAGAAAAGTTAAAGATGCACTGCGTAAACTCCTAGTGACAGGAATTTAAAGGTTTTTAGCTTTATTGCGGATTGACCGGTTAGAACTTAAAACTCTTTTTTCAAAGTCTTATGCCTCAACCAGATGTACATCTTTCCTAAAAGAGATGCTGAAACAAAATGGAGAGTGCTAGAATATTGTAGAACAGCAAAGGAAGAAAAGTACGAGGAAGATGTTTGCAAATAAACATTGTGATCCCAATTTCCAGTGATAATATATTGGAATAAAATACCTTTCTAAAATCCTTCAGCCCTCGCAGATACTAACAGATTTGCTCCTAAAATAGAGGTCTCATAACTAGCCTGACCAGCCAGACTGACTTAGACAGAGCGTAAGTCAGTGGCTGGCCAGGCTCTCAGGTCTAAAACAGACCAAACTATCCACATCCTGCAACAGCGCTTTACTGTAACCATAACAGTCAATATTACAGCTGCAGCAGAGTGATGTTTTAATGATGCCCTTTATTATGTCCTAAAATCTGTTTTTATCGTTATATTTCAACAACTGGCTTTTGTAAGAGCTTGTCTTAAAAAAAGTGTTGTTTTTTTTTTGCCTCCGCTCTATATCGTCTGATTGGTTTGAAACTGTTTCCACTGATTCTGTCTGGCTCACCTTTAAAATCGGGCTCTACTCACTAAGTCCGTCTGGCAGGCCAAGCTGGCTCACAACAGAAAGGCTACAAAAAAAAATATTTCAGTGCTATTAATTATATTCCCGTTATTAAAAATGCAGATCTTGTAGTTATCTGGATCGCCATGTACAAGTAAGTCACTCACAAATCTGTAAGGAAAACTGTATTTAAGGTGTATTTAAAAAAAAGAAGAAGAGAGAAATGACACCATAGGAAATAGCAATGAATATTTTTTCTATCACACTGTAGTCATTACTAAATATAGAGAAATAAATACAGAAACAGCAGTAGCTTCTAAGGTCTGAAAACAGACCATCAGCTCTAAGAAGAAGAGTTAGCAAGGCTGCTAACCTGGCTTTAGGAGTGCAGACAAAGGACATAGTGTGGAACCATGCTATGTCTAGATAGAGGCAATGTTAATACAATGAGTTTTTGTTTGATACTTTGGAAAATGGACAATGAAAATGAAAAAAGGAGGAACAGCAACCATGAGAACTAGTAAACATAAGGAGGCGATGGAAGAGAGGATAAGGAGGGTGGGAATGAAGTAATTGGGAAGAGAAGAAAAGAAAAACACGACAAGAGGATTAAAGAGGCAAGAAAAATCAAAGTAGGCTAGAAAATGAGTGAATTCGAAAAAAAAAATCCTTAAAGACCAAACTCTTTAGAAAAGAAAACTAAATTCCCTCATCAGTTGAAATCCTAGCCCTCGTTCTTGTTGATTCCCTCTCTTTCTTTTTGTCTCCATCTCTCTCATGCCTGGAGAGCCTTTCCAGCTCTATTCAGCCTGGCTCAGCAATGGGAGTAATGAATGCATGTCTCACATGCCACACAGCCACGACATGGCTGGACCAGGCACAGCCAGAGGCACCTTCCATTCTCAGGACCTCCTTCTCTTCAGTCTACAGTACATAGCTCACATGGCACTTGAGCTTGCTGGGCAAAAAAAGAAAAAAAAGAAGTTGGGGAGGGGGGGCTACCTCTCTCTACTTCAATCTGGCTCAAATTCCAAATTGCTCCACAAAAGGAGAGGCCATATTCATTGTCCTTTGTCGTGTGAAGAACTGCTTCTTGGGATGTGAAAAACAGAACATTCAATCATGCAAGTGATCTTTGCCTTCGGTCATGTGCTATTCATTGGAAAACAATAATGTAAGCATGGGCCTGTCTTTCACGTAGAGCAATCAACCACGAGAGGGACAGTCTGACCAGCTTGACCTTTGGCTTCAGTAAATCCCTATGGGTCAAGTGAGGAGGTCAGAACCAGGCCAGCTCAATAACGAGGGGAAGAGGCCAGTCAATGAGTGCACACCTTCATTAAAGAGCGAGGGTCAGTGGCAGGTAAACCCGTGGTCTCAGTCTGTGTTTATTCTAAGGCGCCTCGTTGGTGTTCGTCTTAAAGCCCTTTGGCACAAGAGTGTGTGCACACAAGGGTGGAAATGAGATAGGGTGGGAATGATGACAGACAGGAATGTCATCCACCCTCTTATCATTAACATGCCTTACCTTTATTCAGCCTGACACAGTCACAGTCATAAACACCCCAATGAGCCAATTAACACAAAGTCATACAATCACACGCTCGTATTCAGATGGAGTAAACAGTAAGTCTAGCTTTGCTCAGCTGCGTATGTCTTTGAATGAGTTTATTTGTGAACAAAACAAATCCTCCCACATATATCAAAGCTAAGACTGAAAGCTGGTTTAAGTAAAGATAAGTTCATTGGAAAGTTTCATTAGGAAATGGATTTCCTAAATGGGACAAAGCTTTATACGCCAGGAGACCAAAATAGTCCAAGAGACTTAGTCTGATAGTACATGGATTATTCCCAAACACTGTATACCTTCATTGGGTTGGGTTCTCTTTGACATTACACTCAAGAAAGCAAGCCAAACATAAGCAAGAAGGTATGGGAAACAACTCGACTTTTAATAATCATAATGATCTCTGAGTGAGGATTATTTTTCCAGGTGATATTTACGTCCATAAATCAAACATCTAAGAGACGTCAATTTTTGCGGCTCCAAGCAAACCCCATAGGGGTTATGAGTACGAGTTAAACCAGCAATTTGAGGTAGACCAGAATTCGGTTGTTTGATCCACATCAGAGTTCAGATGAGCTTTGATACTGGCCTGCCTGAACCAAATGGACAACCACTTCGGTATAATAAGCACACAGTGACTTTCGAAACGCCATTCTGGGCTAATTAGCTAATTTCTATTTTCATATGCTGCCTTTTTATCAGTTCCTAGTTCCACTTTGGAGCAGAAAACAAAGTATTTCTAATTGAACCGAAGGCAGATTACACACTAGGCATGTTGCAATTGCTCAAATCTAATGTATGGTTCAATTAATATTTGATAATTTTTTGTAAACTAAAAATACAAACAGCCCATTTCCATTCTTATTGGGGGATATTTGACGCTTATGTAACTTGAGGGAGTTTTACTAAGCAAGTTTAGGAGCTTCTGATCACACAAGATAAGTAGAAATAAAGTCATATATCCGTAATACCTTACAATAATTATACACAAAATTAAATTTTTAAATCATCCCTTGTCAAAGTTTGTACAAAAAAAAGTCCCCTGTCAGGTTTAAAGTGATGCATTGTTGTTCTTACAGTAGATGCTTCATATTACACAATAAAAGTTGGGTACAATATGACGGCGATACAGAACACACCCTTATTTTGTCATTTTGAAGATTTTTCGACTCAACAGCTTGAAGTATTGCTGCAAGCAGGGATCTTTCAAACATTTTTTTTACTCACGACTTGAGAGTGTTCGGTTCCCAATTTGGCACCAGAACATTTAAAGCATTTCTCTAACAACTTCTCATAAGAGTAGACATTAAAATCTTCACAAATGTACAATTAAATGAAATAATGAATTTTTATACATTTATATAAAAGTTTTAAGTACAAGGTGTTGGTTTGTGGACAGGAAAGGGAAAGAGACCAGGATGCAACTTCAAAATATCAGCATAAAAATTCAAGCAACATTCTTTTTGCAAATTTGGAGGTATTCTGAAAGTATTAAAGGAAAAATGACCACACCATCCAAAAAAGGATGCTTATTGCTAATGTTGAAAGGATATATTTTTTTACAATAGATATACTATCTGACCTAAACAGTCATCACAAGCATACATACAATGATAAAAAATGCTCACACATTGAATATACCATGACTCCTGTGAGCAGAGTACTAGGGGTTTGTGCTTATTTCAGCATCCCATTGGTGCAAAGAGGAATTCATTAAAATAAAATAAAAGCAAACAGCAAAATCAGATACAAGAGTGCTGAGAGCTGCATTCCCCTGTTGTTATTATTGCCAAATCGAAGAGAGAGGGCCGGCTGGTAATAAAAGTCATTAAATGAAATAGAAAAAACGTCTTTTAATAGGGGTGTTGTCGTTGTGGATTTAGTAGCCTTTCAATCCTCTGCTCCCTGTGCTTCAAGGCCAGGCAGAGATGAGAGGAGCAGCAACTCAGAGGAAGCAGGACCGGATTCCTAGACAGAGTCAGCCAGCAGAGGAGCTGTGCTGACGCACACCCAGCAGCCACAGTCTGGGACAGGAGACAAGTCAGGCTGGATCTGGGATGGGGGCAGACATTACTGAGATCAGCCTGGAACTTTATTACTTTAGCTGGTTTATTTAAATAAGGCCCAATGCATGCTTTTCTAGTAGTGTGTATTTGAAGAAGTCCTTAAGCATTGGTTACAGCTTGGCAGATCTAAGGAAGATAGGTCTGGAGCTGGGAGTGATGATTTAAGAGGGGGAGGGAGGGAACGGCTATGTCTGAGACCAGGAATAGTACTGGGACAGAGGTTGGCTCCACTCAGGTAGACTGGCTGGGAAAATAAGGGGACCAGACGTTAGTCCCTGAGGAGGATGCCACAGCGGTCTAAATGTGTATCTTGGGCAGAGAATTACTGAAAATATGAAGAGCAGGATAAGATTGTAGAGCAGTGAATAAGGTATGCTACAGGAGATTATATTGTCCCACAGAAATAGTTCATCTAGAGGCATTTCTATAAGGAGCACTACGCAAAAATTTCTATGTTAAGCTTTAACCATCTGTACGTCTGTTTAAAAGATTTTTCTTTAGGTTTCTTACTGCCAGTCTATACTTGGTGCCAGTGAACTGATCCTGTTCGTCAGACAGTGGAAAATTTACTCAACAGGTGCAATGTGGCATTGGCATAAAAAGAACCCACATTGCATAATGCAATATGTTAACAAGGAAAACCAAAGGGATTTTATACAACTCAAATTTAAATTCTATACATAAATTGATTTATGGTTATTCATTAATAACTTTGTTCTTAGAGGGAAAACACGTCTAATTTCATTTTAAATCAATTCCATTCAACTAGCGCAAACTATTTAAACCTTAAACTCACAGAAGACATAAACAGGACAATCTTTGTTTAAGATTTGCACAGCCACATCTGCAGGAGCGGACAGGCCAACACAAATCCACCCTAGGCTAATGTGTTTCCATTACACAACAGCTGAAAGGTATCCCCTCGTCTTTCCATTCAGCAAACCCAAAGGGACAAAGGCCTGGAATCTGTTTCACTCGTCCGCCGAGATATACACAGCCAGAATGGGAGGACATTATCTCACAAAAAAAGAAAGAAAAAAACGGCCTTGACTTGCATGCATTTGCTGCACCTTTCTCCTGGATGACCAGATGTTTATAGTTGCTTTGGGCTAAGCCATGTTTCCATGATGATACAAGCTCAGGGTTAGTCACATGCCTAAGGGAAGACCAGGGGCGTCAGATTGTGGACTAGCTTGCTCCATCCACAGCCTCACCATGGAATTCAATCCACTGCTTGCATCTGTTCTCTCAACTTAAGGGTATATGAGATCTAATTAAGTGTGTTAGTATTGTTCAGAACAATGACTTAGAAGGTGTTAGTGTTTCTTTAGCTCCAAAGTCACACATTTCGTACCTTAAAACCATGTTGGTTTCCCACACACCAACATCATGTTTGAAAGCGTTCTATCTCCTTGTCCTCCAATGTAGGCATGTGGGCTCAATGGGCATTGTAAAAGATAAAGGAACTGCTCCAGCCCAACAGCATAACAAAACCAGATCCACCCACTTAAAAAAAAACAGCCCACACACAAACAGGGAGAATGAGCCCTCATCCACTAAACCAAATCTCAGCAAAGCCTGTCCGTTTTGTGAAGAAGACATGTTCATGCAAGATTCAAGTTTTGCATCTTAAATTCTGCACCTTTGTGTGCAAAATGCTTCAGAAGTCAATGTCGGCCCTCGCAAAGCCCTCTGCAGGCCTTGCAAAGTAAAAAAAATGTGCTTGCCATTGAGCGTGCTCTTTCACAGAAGAGCTTGGTGTTGCTTTAAGTTTTGAAGTCAAATCTCTCCTTGGCCTTTGGTTTTGATTGCTTTCACCCAAACAATTACCAGACAGTTAACGCAAAGAGAGTTTCGTTTTTCTCATTCCTTATTCTATTACAATATCAGAAACTGAAACACATCTTCCTTTATCTTAGAAGCATGCTAAATAACAACACTCATATAAAAATGGCATACTTTCTATGTGAGCAAGATTCGGAGAAGTTGAGTACAAAAAATTGTTTGGTCCTTTCAAAATGTAAAAGAAAATATGGTTTTAAAGTGAATGTCAACACAGACTTTAAATCTGTGCCATTTAAAGGAAAATTGACAAATTTCTACCACCAAGGTCTGAATTTTTTCCATTCTAGTGAAAAGAAACAATTTCAATCATGATCCATGGATATTTCAATTAACCGTCTTTCTCTAGTGAAAATTGTGCACTTTTAGTTAAGCAATTTTTTGTTTTAATTTTCAACTTGGCCCTGATAGGGTAAAGTGAAATGTGTTTTTGCTGCTTCTTTAGTTGAAAAGTTTTAAAATAGAATAAAAACTTGATTTAAAAACCAAGATAAGGAAAAAAAGCAGCACATTGTTCCACAGTTTTTCCAGCGTTTTAAGCTGAATCCCATTCATTCGTAGTCCTTAAAACCTATGTTTCTAAGGGGCCGGTATTCGGAATGGTTATACGAAAAACAGAAATGGCAAAGGGAAATAGCTTTGTAGCCCCTAAACAAAGATTTTCAGAGGTTGGTCCTGGATCATAAATATGTCTCAAAAAGAAATATTTGCTGAATGAACTTTTTTACTGACACAATATTACTATGTTACCATAGTTTATAATTTCGAATCAGTAAAACTAAAGAAAAAAGCAAAGATGGATTTTTTTTCTTAGTCTGAATTCTATAAAAATAGCGACCATTGGAATGAAAACCAATACCCTTGTTTTTTTGTTGATGATCATCATATTTTATCATCATATTCGTGACAAGAACCAAAATGACGAAAGTTTGACAAAAGCATTTATCCATTTTAAAGTTGTTGTTTTTTGGGTTTTTTTGTTTTTTTTTTTTTGCTAAATATGGGCTTGTAACTGGTGTATGGATTTTAAAAAGTTGTCATTTAAAAAAAATGCTTCATCAGGTTGCTCATACGGTTTAGAGTCCCACAATGTCTGATGATGCGTTTCTTCAAAGCTGCTCCTTTCAACCCTGTTTCTGCAGCCTCCTATTCAAATAGCTGTAAGAAACTTTCTATGTTTTATCTGCATTACACTACGATGCAATTGACTTACATTGTAATAACAAAGTAACATTCTAGGATCGACTTCCTATGACCGTGTAACTGACCTACTTCCTGATTTATTCATCTCATAGTTTACTGACCATTAGGGTCCAGTCATAGAGCAGTAAAGTCAAATTAGAATCTATGGGATTAAAAAAAGGTGACAAGACACTGGCATCACTGTAAACTAACGTACCAACCTTGTTGCAGCAGAACACTTGATAGGGCTCAAAAATCCCCTTCATGTCCTTTCATTACAAAAGCTTCAAATATACCAACACATTAGGATCCATGTATTAATAATAAGATACAAAATAGGGATTAAGCAGCTTTATAAATAAGACCTTTTTATTGTTTCTGGTAAAGAAAAACAAATAGTCACTTCAAAATGAGCATAACAGATGATTCTTAAAAGGTGCCACCATTTGAAATACACTTAGCAAGTTAGGAAAGCATGACTGTAAAGGATGGCTGCCCAAGCACATAACTCAACAAAAAATAAACTATGTATATCAGCCTGTTGCAATTTCTGTTACAAAAGCAACAAATACCTGCAATAATCTGAACACCAAGACCCACATCTAATAACAGCTCCATCTGGATTTCTGCTTGAAAACAAAATACCAACACATAACAGCAACCTATCAAATCTGAATAACAGAAAAATTCAAAGTTAGATTACTTTGAATCAGTACAGAAAATAAAAACTGGTTTTCAGTTTCAAACAAAAGCAATTTCTTCATGTGGAACCAACAGACAGTGAAACCATGTTATTCTTACTTAAGGATGTTGTGCTAAAAGAGCCACATATGATCCCATGCAAGAACTTTCTCATATAAACATATATTATACATGATTTAAACCATGTTTCACAATTTAAAAAAATGAAAAGTAAAGTGTGTAAATGTGTTAAGCTCTCTTTTCTCTGACTGTAACCAGTGGCCTTCAGAAGTTGCCTGACTGCTAATGACTAAACAGAGTCCAAGACAAAAACCACTGAAAACCATAAGAAGTCCTATTTGCATTTGGCCAGAAGCCTTGTTGTGGATACAGAAAACATTTGGGAGAAATAGCTTAGTTGAAATGAGACCAAGATTGAAAGTTAAAGTGCAAAACTCTTTGTCTGGTGGTGGCAGCATCATGATATGGGGGTGTTTTGCTTCAGCACAGACAGGAAAGATGGTCACTGATGATGGATGGAGCTAAGTACAGGACAAGCTAGGAAGAAAACCTGTTGGAGTCTGTAAAATACTTGGTACTGGGGCAGAGGCTTACCTTCCAGCAGGACAACATCCCTAAACATAAAGCCAGGGCTACAGTGGAACGCTCTCTATTTAATATAAGTTGTAAAGAAAAACAGGCAAACATTTTTGTCACTAAATGTGCAAAAGACTTGAAGCTGTAACAGCATCAAAATGTGGTTCCAAAATGCCTTTTTAAGCTTTATATAGATGAAAACATACATACCCACACATACATACAGGAATAAGAGAGAATTTATCAGTGTCTTTTTTTGGTTGTGCTTTTGGTACTAATAGCTGAATTAAGTGGCAAGACATTAGTGGAGGAGGGAGGGTATATAAGAAAATGTAGAAATTTAAGATTAGGCTTTAGAAAAGTCTGCCTGATGATTACTTTAAGAAAATAAAACCTATGGTGAAAAAAAAGTGAGCCTCCTTGTGCATGTTATTTCACAATCCCGTTGACATCATGATAAAAAGGGGGTGAACTGAAGTAGACGACGCTGAAACCTAATTAAGATTCTCCAGAGCGTGAACAAATTAACCTGAGTTATGAGCATGCAGACGCAAAAGACAGATCAGCTCACACACAACGCACACACATACACTAATTTGTCTCTGAAATAGGTGGAGCAGAGGAGGATGACATTCACACTCAAACAGGCATGACCGCCATGGACGTCCAGTGATATTTTAGGGAATCGGAGAAGCAAAATATTACAGGCTATCTCTTCCAGCTACACCACCGTGGAAAACCCACCAAAAATAGTCGACAGGATATGCGAATCCGCTCTCCGTTCTACTTGAATTTAAAGCAGCCTCAAAGTGTCCACCCCATCACTCTGATTTGGGACAGCGACATGATAAAGATGACATGCAGCCTCATGTGAAAAATTAGCTTAACAAGGAGAACTGAATAAATAGGCTGTAGTATGTACCCTATGCTAATGATATTGCAGAGAGCGACATATGCCAGGCATCAGTATGTCACTCCTTGGGGATGTGGGGCTTACGGTAACAGGATAGTAAGGGTGTGTGGGTGTGTATGTGAGATGCTTGGTGTTATAGGTTTTTTTTTACCCTCTTTCAACAAAGAAGGTGGGAGGGGGGTTAGGGATATGAAGATGAAGGGTCAAAAGGAGGAGGAGTGGAGCTGTCTATGTTCTGAATAAATGAGACAAGAGGGGACGAACTTGACCCTAACTGGAAGGCTGAAACAGGAAGGAAGGTAATGAAGTGCAAACATGCTTTGTCATGCCATGTTAGAGCCATAGGATTAAAATTCTATAATTAGAGGATGGGGCTCTGTAATGCTAGCCTTTCTTTTCAAGCTTGATGAGCCACCAAGTCTAAACTGCACAACCAAAGCATGGAACAGATGCTGCAAACAGAAGAGGCAGGCTTGGAAGTTTTCCTTTACCAGTGGCTAAATGCTCGGTGTCACAATGACGAAGAGTTGAAAGAAAGTAAAACCAGGCAGGCCAGCGAGAAATATAAGTATATCGCCGATCAGCTCGTAAACATTGGCGAGCGGGTGAGTGGGTTCAAGTGCAAGACGCGTACTGATATCAAGGTGCGAAAAGAGTTTTAAACGTCAGAGCTGCTAAACTGCCAAAAAACTTTCTGTTGCAGGGCAAGGTACAGGAGGGACGAGAGGTTCCTCGGGGCATGCGGAGCACCTCCCCACCCCTACCTGTTTCTGTGAGCTGTTTGTTAGTGAGCTGAAGGATGACTACTATATTTTCCCATACTTACAGGACAGACTAATTTGGCTTTTCGAAGATATTTCCCACAGCATGAAAAGTAAAATGGTCACCCCTATTAAGCTAACGGTGTTTCAAAGAAACAGGTGATGTGAGGAGTTAATAGTTTGTTTTCTCTTAATTTGATATAAAACAGGAATAATTGCAGATTGTCTGTTTTAACTAAAGGAATTCAGAGCACATTATGTGTTTTTGTTTTCATGTTTTAATGAAAACAGAACAACAATGAACTATTTTGTCTCATGCTTATCATACAATGAGAATCTCATACT
Source organism: Jordanella pulchra (assembly GCA_034780135.1). Lineage (NCBI taxonomy): Eukaryota > Metazoa > Chordata > Actinopteri > Cyprinodontiformes > Cyprinodontidae > Jordanella > Jordanella pulchra. Next base: position 2,576 of record JAUZNJ010104933.1, on the reverse strand, counting down.
GGTCCATCCCAAAAATAAAACTGTTCTCCAAAGAAGTTAACTAAATAGATCCAACACACGAAAACTAAAACTTCTGTCAGTGAATATTTCTTCTGTGTTTCACTTTAGGGATGCTTGATATGGACATAAAATCTTATCGACATATTTTGTAATGTCTGTTATGATAATACAAATGATGATTATAAAGAAGTATTTACAACCCTTTGCCATTATTTTAAGCCACTGTTTTGCTATGACAGCACATCACGGATGTCAATACCTTATAAACACAAACACTGCTTTTCAAAATCCCCAGGACAATATTTATGTTGTGTATTTTTTTTTCTACAACTAATCTACAAAGAGTTACTTTCCTCGTATATTTAAATTTATTAGAAAACATTGATTCTTTTTTTTCTCGTCAAACGAATGGTGTAGTAAGTAGCATAAGTAACAATCCACACATTACAGATGGTTTTAAGGTTTTCAAATTATTCATTTGAAGTTGATTATTGTTAGAATACGTAAAAAAAAAATTCCAGTAATGTTAAAAGATGCAATAAATGCTCAACAACATCTGAATTCACACAAATATTAACAAATATACAGTTCCTCATAAGTATTGTTAATAGTAGCTTAGCTGTTGTTGCAAATGGACCGTAGCATGCTTAGTTTTCTCACCAGTATTTGCACCTTTATCACTTGTTTCAGTTCAGAATTATTTCCCATCTCTCTTTTGAGGAGCTCCTATTTGTAATGAACATCTTTCTCTTTAATATGATAAATATAAACTACAGACTCATACATTAACAATCAAAACATATAGATTACACTGAGCTATATCTGCACAACGTGGAAGCCTGTGAATCAAGCTGTAGGTTTGCAGGGACAGCAGAGAAGCTGCGTTTTAATCCATTCAGACCTGAGTCTTCTCTCTATAGTATACAGGTAAGTAAAGGCAAAACAAAAGCTCAGATGATGCTGTGAACATTCTCTCAGCTGATGCTTTTAAACACAATCAGGACAAAGTCAAACCTTGTTGGGCTGTCTGACAACTAGAGGAGGTCAATTTGTGGACAACAACATCTTTGACTTTATTGGGAATTGTATGAAATGAATACAGTTTCAGTGGAGAAAGAGAACAGGAGAAACAGGTTGAAAAGCTAAGCAGACTGTCGATTTTATTTGCGTAGAACAAACAACAAAGTATTGACCAAGTGTTTTACAGTCAAAGCATGATAACGTAATAAACAGGTTAGTACATGACTGACTTTCCTGATCAATGTAATTACGTTTAAAAAAAAAAAAAGAAAAGAACTTGAACCAGGTCATGTGTGGGCTCCGGGATTAACAGGTCAACGATATAACATGTTGGTTTTAGTTTAGCTCTTGCTACGGTTAAGCTTTCACAACACACCAATCCGCAGGTGACAAATTCATCAGTGATATGACAGTGGGAGGAGTGAGTTGGAGGTGTGGGGTGAGGCGGGCTTCTATAAGCCCGTTATAAACGAGGAGCAGCGGACTGCTAGATAGCACTTTGCATTCATATATGAATATTTATCCCAAAGGCTGGCATTGGAACAGATGAGCTCACATGGGAGAAAGAACAAGCCATCTATCTCACTCTTTCCCAATTTCTAAGCCTCATTCTTTACTTTCATACATCTCCTTCACTTGCAATCACCATTTCAATGCCTCTCTTTTCTCTTTTGCATTTTCCACCCACATTTTCCCTCTAGGCTTCCCCTCTTTTTCTTGATATCATCCGATCTATTGCTCCTCTCCTTTAAAAAAAAAAAAGCCACCCCCTCCAATCTCTTCTCTTCGCAGCGCTGATGCATGGAAAGAGATGGAGTAGAAGAAAAAAAAGGAAAAAGCGTGTGATTAATGTTGTTGAGAAAAAAGATAAATAATCACACGAGACTGGGGGCTGGTAGTTGGCCTTAGGGGAGTAAATATGGAGAGTTTTATAGCTGCTCACTTGGGAGCAAAGGGAGGCAGTGGAGGAGGAGACTGGAGAGGAATACGGCGACAGCAGATCCATTCAAGTATATTAGCAACCCCCCCCCCACCACCTCCATACACAATAACCTCTTCGTCTATTCTATAGCGCTACTGTCTTTCATCATCAGTGCTGAACCCCGTCCCAGTGACAGCACAAACACACAGAAGAAGCCATACAAAGCCATGGATGCAAGAACGCCCGCGTGCACACACCCTCACAACCAGCGCCGTGCTTCTTTTACAGGCCAGGCCCACTGTATGTGTTTGATGGGGCCGATACATGTGGCGTGTGATGTGGCTGACATCCACCTAACCTCCCCTCCACCCACCTACCCCTCCAGTCCCCCACCCTCCCGAGCTCATCCTGCTTTTAAGCCCTCATACTCCGGTGGCTGCTTGTCCCCTGGAGTAGATTGCATCTTTTATTTATCATTGGCTCTTCCTTGGCTTTATCTTTCCCCAGCTAGTGAAAAGAGAGAGAGAGAGAGAGAGAGAGAGAGAGAGAGAGAGAGAGAGAGAGAGAGATAGAGACAGAGAGAGAGAGAGAGAGAGAGAGAGAGAGAGAGAGAGAGAGAGAGAGAGAGAGAGAG
>JAUZNJ010104922.1:0-20740 GCA_034780135.1 Jordanella pulchra | reverse complement strand
GTGTACAGGGAGAAAAGCCAGGGGGAAAGGACACAGCCCTGGGGGGATCCGGTGTTGATGGTCCGTGTGTCCGAGACGGCTGTTCCCAGCCGCACGTGCTGTCTCCGGTCTGTCAGGAAGGTACTGTACTGAGGGATTGTACCGTTATAGCGCTCCACACCTGGTCTGTCAGTTTAGGTGCTCCGTACTCTTTCGGTTGGTGGTTCTGTGTGAGATTTTGAAATTTATATTCTAACCTTGCTTTTCTCCACACTGACATTACTCACCATTGTGTCACTTGTAAACCTTTTTAAATACTCATGTATTTTCTTCAGTACTCTACCATTTTGTTAGTCTTTCAGAAACATCTTAGTGAAGTAAAATCCAAGTCTGTGCTTCTAAAACCACAACATGTAAAAATAAATTAAAGAAGTATGAACATCTTTGCAATATTTAATATGTGCTGATGTGTGAAAGAGTTTGAATTGATTAAGAACACCACATCCTCAGGAAAGACATGCAGTGCAGTGCTCTGTTTCCCTTGAAATATTCATAGTCATAATGTATTGGCAAACAAAAACAGCTGACACAAGTGTTTGCTCTGAGATATTGGGTTGGAAAGAGGGCTGCTCCTTCACCTCACAGGAGGGAAAAATCCAATTGAAGGATTTGAAGAAAATCCCATTGGACAAACTGTGTCTGCTCCATTTGCAAGTGCAGTGTTCCTTAGAAGCTACAAGCTGTGTAGTTTGATCTTTATGTGTTTAGAAACTTTAAATAGATGGTAAAACAAATATCTGCTCTAAAAGTTATTTATTTTCAGAACTCTGTTGACAACCGCTTGTAAACAAGCGTTTTTAATGGCTCTTTTAGTCTATTGTTGTTTAAAACCGATTAACATCGATTACCACAAGCTGTTCCATTCAATGTTTGGTAGCTACAACAAAAGTTAAAGAATAATAGTTTTGAAAATAAAAATAAGTACCAACAGTTGTATGTTTAATAAAGTCTTCCAGTTCGATTCAATGATTATTTCATACCTGTCATGTCCTGTACACAGCTAACAGCACAAAACCTTCATGGCCCTTGTTCACCAGAGCTTATAATTATTCTGTTTGATTAAACTACAGTCACTCAAAAATCCAAACTTCTTTTAGAAGAAGGGTAAATGAAAGCACCTAAATCCATAGGGGAAAAACATGAATTGAAGTTTATTATCATACTTATTTATATTCAGTAATCCCAAAAGAGAGCATTAAAGAGGTTATTTTAGAGAAACCAACAGGGAAGGGAGCTGAGATTGGCCTGTGAAGAGCACATAGCATAGGTACCATTAAAATTATATCTTTGAGAGACAGCTGAGTTCAGATGGAAGATAGACGTGGGAAGCTGGGAGTTCTGGAGATATCATGTCACAAAATAATTGTAGATACAATAACCAAAACAACAAAAAATGTAAGAAATTTAGAGATAGTAGAAAAGGAACTGAATCAAATCATACCAATATTACCAGAATCACCTTTACTGAGAACTCACTCCTCAATTTAGAGAATAGAAACAGATTTTTTCTGAAAGCTTTTCTTCTGAGACATGATGTCCTAAGATATACACCATATTCCTACAAAATAATAACATCTTTTCTAGGATTGAGACACGTGCCAGCTCTGTTTGTATGCAACATAATTCAATCACTGTCACACACATTGGTACAATTGTATGTGCACAAAATTGTATTGCAGAATTTTCTCAAAGCCTTCTATGAAGTAAAAAAAAAAAGTTTTTTTTCACCATAAACACACTCTTTGATGTTATTATCAAAAGTCTTGGTTGAAAAGTGTTATTGCCACTCAGAAAGGCCTGAGTTAACCTATCCTTGGGGGATTTTAGCCACCAACTGATGCAAAACAATCAAATGATGATACAAGGGACTGCTTTGAATATTCACGACCAGCCATTGTTTTCTTTATAATATTTTTAGATGTTTTCAACTTGTTAGAGTTCACATCACAAAAATAACACATCAATGAAATATAAAGAATCTTTGTTTGTCTAAAATATATTCAAGATGTCTGAAAAAATAAAAAAAAAAAAAAACAAAAAAAAAAAAAAACACCATTAGTTACCTAAGGCCTCCCAGGACAATTTTAGAAGGAGATTTACCTGTCTGGAATGTGGATACATCGATCTGTTCTAAATCTGACATATAAATTACATAAAGCTCTACATTTGTTCTCCGGTGAGATCATAACACTGTCTACTGTTACCTTTCTGTGAACCAGCCTGAGGCTCCAATCAAAGCATTGCTTCTTGGTTTGCCATGAGTATCTATAGGAGAAAATAGCTTTTATTTCCAGTGGATCTCAACAGCAGGATACGTATTATATGAAATATGATATTAAAATTAGATAGCTTTAAGATATATTTAGTCACAAGGTATTTTTTCAACTTTGTCCATCAAAGCAACTTTTCAGTAGTGCACTCTTTCTGCTGCAGACAGCACTGGGGAGCTGAGATAGTGGAATTAGTGACACCAATTGGCTGAGCAGAATTTGAGCGGGTGTTCAACATGCCGTTATTATTGCTCACACAGGGAGAATAGACGATGCTACAGAGCTCTGCATATTTAATGGAAGCGTTTCTACACTGGAAGCTCTCTTTGAAGTCAAAGGCTAAATGTTTACCAGATTGGCTCATTATGTCCTGGAAGAAAGATTTCATCCATTACAAGCATCTCCGATCTAAAGAAGCTTTTTACATCATCTCACTGTCAGCAACAATAACTCACAGCTGGCTGGCTTAGTTTATCAGCACATATGTCCCTTACTTTCTCAGATATATGCTGAATTCACTTGTAAGGTATACTGTTACTTTTAACATGGAAATACATACACTTGCTGTGTTTTCTTTCTGAAATAGTGTGACTACTTATAGTTACATTACAAGTATGGTAAATGGTAATTGGCCTGTACCTATACAGAACTTATTTAAGTCAGAAGATTTGACCAAAACACTGTACCCCCATCATGGAACCCATGTTGGAGAGGAAGGGTCAACCCTTCCTCTGTATGACACGTGGGAGTGTGAATATTGGAACAAACTGTGAATATTGGAACGTACATTTAGAAGCATGGGTTCCAGCCACAGCTTGTAAAGCATCCGAGACAGCAACGTCTCTACATACCCTGATAGGAGCACACTGGTCCCCACTGATCTTCAACACACTCTCAATACCACTATGAATCACCTTGATCTTGCCGATCAGACCACCGCCAAACCTGAACTTCTCCATCGTGGTCCAGAGAAAGCTGTTTTTGATGCATGTTTCTTGATCTAATGCTATCAAGCCTATTCCAGAACCCAATGAACCGGAGACCTCCAAATCATCCTGAATTAGGTAGACATTAGCTACCACAGACCTGCCGGGGATGCAGTAAGTCTGGTCTAGAATACCTGCTCCATAGCTTCTCTCAGACAAGTTACCAAGGCTTTGGAAATGATCTCGTAATCAGTCCAGAGGAGAGACACAGGAAGCCAGTGGTAATATCCAGCAGGTCTTCTTTTAGGATGCCCCAATAGGCTTCAAAAAACTCAACAGTTAGCAAGTCAATCCCAGGAGCCTTCTGACCCTGCTTGCTCAGTAGGGCTGTGTAGAGCTCTTCTATACATAGGGATGCATCAGCTGCTGTTGGTCTCCCCAGAGCCCTGGAGCAGCACACTGCAGAGTTCCTCAAGAAGCTCCTTGTTCTCTGTAAACTCACTCTTGAACAGAGAGGAGTAAAACTCTATAGCCTTTCCCCTGATCTGGTTTGGTTCACCCAGCTGCTGTCCTGTGTAAGACAGTAGTAGTACTAGTTTATTTTTCTTAAACAGCTCAGAAAGCTTTGTTTTTTCAGTGTTATACCTATTTCATAGCAAGAACAAGAAGAAGAAGCTGATTTATTGTCCTTGTACATAATATAATAAAATTTCATTTGGCAGCATCTCTTTACCTGGAAATAAATCTGCTCTTCTTCTAATTTTGGCATTCCCCTTTGGCTTCAATATAATCATATCCTTTTCTTCCAGCACAAGCAGCATTAAGGTGATTTGATCTGGCTCTGCTTCCCTATAACCAAGTGCTTCCTGAGAATGCAAGGTACAAATTTGCCTCAGGGGCTAAACAAAGAAATGCAATCCTTGAATTTGAAAGTGAGCAATGGACTCATGATCTGAAAGCCATTTTAGATGCCCAAATACTTAACAATACAACTGGGACTTCTGAGTTATACTCCAAAAACTACACTTAACAGTGAACAGTATCCTATACATTCCAATGATCCCCACAGTACATGTTATTAACTTGTAAGTAAAGATAATCACCGTTGATCACATTATTCCTAATGATACTTGTATCATTACAAACAATGGTGGTGAAGTCATTAACTTACAATGCTAATCAAAATTCAAATAAAACTTAAATGAAGAAGGCATTCAGCCAATTACTTTTCTTCTTCTACTCTAAACTGATTTTACAACAGTTAAGAAAAACAAATGCTTAACTTTTTACCTTTTTCACTACACCAACCAGATCTCCTTGGATAAACTGCTTTGTTTGAAGGTCGAATGATTATCTAAACTTGTGTACAAACCAAAACAAATGAACTATTGTAGAAACCAAGCTGAGGCAGTGATGAATCTTTGCAATATCCAGCTTAGTTTTTTCGTAATCACATCAGTATTCTATAGTCCTGTCATTTTTTTTTTGTTTTGTTTTGTTTTTTTTATTCAAAGCTGCTATATTCTCCCTACGTAAAAAAAAACAAATGCTTCCCCTCCTGCAGCTTTTTGTGAGACAAGCAAAAAGATTAGAACAACTAAAAAAGAGATGAACCCAATCCTGCATTAATATAAACCCACCATATCTCCATGTCTGCGCAAAATTGATATATGTTTTAAGTCCTGGGCAGCTAATGAGCTATGACTTTTTTTCTGTCATCCTTGATTCCCTTTTGACGTGTGGATAAAGACACAATGCTATTGAATGTCTACTGTCACCACGTCCATTTCCAAGAGGAGGGCGTCCTGCTGAGTCAATGGCTTAATCCAACTGGCTTGTTTTCCTTAGATCAAAATTAAATATAATTTAAAAGATTTACCAATCTGACTATATGATCTGATAGAATTGTACAGTGTACAGTGCCTTTTCATGATATGTATAGGGAAATGTTGCTATTAGGATATTGTGGGGTTACCAAGGACCCAGAATTCGACACAAAGGGAAAAGTTTAACAGTTTATTTAAATGTTAAACTAAAATCTGGAAGCAAAGCGGATCGGAATCAGTTAGGCAGTTAGAAAGGTACACTGGACAAAACTCACCATGGTTCGTAATAATCTGGCGTCAGTTTCAGGTCTAAGGAGGGTTTATATAGGCAGGGAAACAGGACGATCTGATTAGCGTTGATGAGGAGCAGAGCAGGGAAGCCCGGAGTAGGTGATTAGGGGAAACTGACGCAGAGAAATGAATTCAATTAAATTGAATTGAATCGAAGGAATTCAAATCAAATTGAGTTAAATTGAACTTTGAAATTACTGAAGTGATCTAAACTGAACACCAACCCAATCCAGCAACTACTTTAACTGCACAACATTTGGTTTAACTTTCAAAAGCTCAGTGTGAAGGAAAATCAAACCCAATAAAGGTGTGCAAAGCTGTTTGTGTTGTTGGATAATGATCCCAGAAGTGACATCAGTCTACTACAGACTGGATAAAAGGCAATAAAGGTTTTGGAACGGCCTACTCAAAGTTCAGATCTCAGTGTGTTTGAAATGTATAAGTTACAGTAAATCCTCAGAACATGGAAATCACAATGATTTCAAGCTACATTACAAAGAAGAGTCTGTCAGGATTTATACATAATGATGTAAAAACCTGTGTAATAATGAAGGAGCTGATATCATTAAGTTATTTCTGTTAAATGTGGTTCAAAATTACAAGAAACCATGGTTGAAGTGCATATTTGTTAAATGAAAATAACAACATGGAATCTGTAAGATTATTTATTCTTGAAGACTAGTTTTCAATAGTTTTAGAGTCTCGTGAAGAGCAGATCATTTTGTTATGTGCTTTTCTTGTTTTTCCTAGTATTGTGGTTGAGAACAGGAATATTTTTGGATGTATAAACATCATAATATTGTGTAAAACATAAACTTCTTTAGATCAGTTTTAGTAAAACCTTTAGGCATTTTATGTTGCGAAATATAAATTTTGTAACATAAAAACTGTTGTTGTGGACAGTTAAAGTGCACAGTCTGACCCGTGTATCGTGGCTGCCATCCTGTGGAATAAGTGCAGCATTACAGCAGCATGCAAGAAGGTTGAGCTTAAATACATACTGGAGGATAGTTTAAAACATTAAGCAGAGCAGTTTATGAAATTAAACTACAAAGATCCAAAGAAAATAAGATATGTTAAAAATACATTCCCTTTAGGATGATAATTTTCAAGAAATTTTATAAAACTACAAAACTACTAAAGCAGTTTTTTTTAAAAAAATACCTTATCCTCATCACTATCCTTGGAGCAAACAGCTCTCTTTTTATAGTCTATACTTCAAACACCTAAGTCTAAACACTGAAGCTTGTCAGTGACCCAGGTGTTTAATTTCGGTGTGTTGAAACACATTGAAGATTCTGGGTCAGAATCCTGGCCAAGGCAATTCTTGCTGAGATCTCATCTCCAATGGGTGGGTTTTCTCTGGGCACTCTACTGTCGCTTTCTCCACTAGCACAACAAGCTTGTTTGGTAAATCAGCAACTCCAAATAGGCTTTGGCCTGAGGACACACTGATAAACATGTTATATCTCCTGAAACCTGCCAAGAATAAATGCATATAGAGAATGCAATAATGGATAAATGAATTACAGGGTTGTTTCTTAGACAGCATTAATTTACTGTTTTCTGCTGAAGGTAAGTGTCAATAATTAGAATGTTTTTTTTGTTATCAGAGAGCTAGACTGGGTATATTAAAAGTAGACCAAAACTTATCGGTAGTTTAATATTACAAATCTTTTGATGGGGGAGCTGTAGTTCCTAAGATTTTCTGTGGCCTAGGGTCCTAAGTGCTCTAAGCAGCAAGCAATTAATGACAGCTAAGCTTTAGACTGATTCACTTTGAAAGATAACCTTTAATTGCTCAGTAGGGGCCAGTCAAACCTTTTTTTACTTTTTCTAATTAAGCCGCCAAGGGTTTGTGTTATGGTTTAATCATTTCTATTTTTATATCCATCCACCTAAACGTCTATCCTCTTATTGGTCCAGAGCTCTTCAAAAAACATGAACGCAGGACTTTATTTCAAACAATCCAGAAAAATTACAAGTTTGACACATACCAAAGTTATGTAAATTAATTCTACATATAATTATGATCTATGTATATGATATCAAAATCTGGTACATCAGCCTATGAAGCCCAGGTCTAACTATGCTTATGCTAAACCTCATTAAATTCCTTGCACTCTTAAATATGTTAGACTAATTAATTGGTTTTACCCTGGATTGTAAATTATTGCTGTTTGTTCTTAAAAAACATTCTGGTTTTGTCCAGAAATTCAGATGGGTATGCAACAGTGGAAAAGTAAGATGAAAACTTCCTATTGGCTCTACACTGTTCAAGTAAAATAACAAATTTATCTGTTCTTGGAGATTGTGTAAATGCGTCTGCCCAAGATGCCTGACAGCACAATGTATCAGACAACACATCATATGTAGAGATAAATACAAGATCACAAAAAGATGAAATTGTAACATCTTACTTCATTTTTAATATAATTTAAGAGGAATGAGTGTCAATTCGGTTCAATTCATTTTGTCTATAAAGCTGTAAGTGACAACACAAGTCACATCAAGTCATTTTACATCAGATCATACAGACAGATCAGTCAAAAGTTTACTATACTGTATAAGTAAAACCAGCTAATTTCATCAAGTCATTGACTTGCAGGATTCACTTCTGAATAAATTTGTGGGTACAACAGATATTAATTTGCATTTTGCCATTGACTCTACAGCTTCTTCTGCAGAGTCTCATGCTAGGTTGTATTCTTTCCATTCTTCCATAAAGACCAGATTTTTGGAGGCCACAACTTGAAGATATTGTGTTGATAGATTCTCCCACCTGAGCTATGCATCTCTGCAGCTCCAGAATGACCACGAGCATCTTAGCTCCTCCCCTGGTAAGTGCTGTCTACGCTCAGCCTCTTAGTTTAGTTAATAAAACACAATGCTTTCTTAGATTTGCTATTTTGATTCCACTTTCATATGATGAATGTAACAATGTTCCATCACTTGCAAAATCTTGGGATATTGTTTAATAACCCAATCGATTTTTAGCTTCTCCACTGCTTCATCCTTGACCTGTCTGCTGTGCTCTTTGTTCTGTTGCTGTTTGATAACTTATCTTCTCTTTAACAAACCTATAAAACATTAAGAGAATATCTGTATTTGAATACTTGAATTTAATTTTTTAGGGGTATTAAAGTAATGGGGGCTGAATAAAAACGTGAACCCCCCCAAAAATCCTTATAAAACTGAATCAAATGTGTGAAAAAAAGCTTAAAAGGAGTAAAGACAATAAAACAATGACTCCATATGGTGTCTTTGTCTACGTAACTATGAATAGATTACTAAAGAAAACTGTAGCAAATGTTTGTTTAAATATATGTTTAGTAACGCATTAGTCCCACACAGAAAACAGTCTTGAATCTCTATGCTAACTTTAGCTGCTTTCTGCCTGCTGTCTCTGCATCCTTCCCTCGAGCTCATGAGCAACCTGTTCCTAAAAGGCCAAAGCCCCAAGTAACCCACCATTTGTTAAGAGAATCTTATTCAGCCAGTGAATGGTGTTAATTAGCGTATGCTAAGCTCATTAATGTCAAATTTTCCCGATGAGAAGAAGCCCTGGAGAAACCATGTAGCCAGACAGCATACACTTCTAGCCTCTTGTGAGAAGCGCTTGCTGCTTATTAACTTACTGTGGCAGATCTGAACTTAGTTGAACCTTTGAAATGACTGCCCAGAACTGCTTATGTTAAATTAAAAGAAAGCTACTCTGATTTCTGCTGTTCGGAAACCTGTAGTCTAACTCTAACCATATATAATTTTCACATATTATCTATACATACACACTATTTAAGTGACATCCCAATCCTAGTGTTTAAGATAAAGATGATCCAACCTTTGCCGGTGTAACAGCTTAAACTCTTCTAGAAAGGCTGCCTTCATTAAAGAGGCATCTCCAAGCTGTTCCCACAAAGCTGGGAGCATGAGATTTTGGTAGGTATGCTCAAGCATTCAGAGTTCCTTTCAATGGAACTAAGGGGAAAGCCCGGCATCTGAAAAACAAATGGATAAAAATACACCCCCCCACCACCACCTCCACCAAACTTTACACTTCGCATTATAGAGTCATACTCGTACTTGTACTTGTCATCTTCCGCTTCCCTGACTCCGTACTCCCAAAGTACTCCTCGCAGATATTTCTTTTAACTTTCTTTTAACATTAAACAGATCCACAAAACATATGTGGATCTGTTGGGAAAACTCCCATGAGCCCTCGAGAACCCTGCAGACAGTATAGACCTGGTCTACTGTTCCACGGCCAGGACGAAAACCAACTATCAGCCGGACGCTCCTCTCCAGGACCCTGGAATAAGCCTTCCTGGAGAGGCTGAGAAGTGTGATTCTCCTGTAATTGGAACACACCCTCCAGTCCCCCTTCTTATGGAGGGGAACCACCACCCCAGTCTGCCAATCCAGGGACACTGTCCCCAACCTCCACGCGATGTTGGAGAGACGAGTCAGCCATGACAGCCCAACAACATCCAGAGCTCTGAGGTACCTAATAGAGTCATACAAGTACCACTTTCCTGGTTCTTGGGTGAGCATGTAGCGAAAGCAGTGCAATTCATCATTCCAGAGAAAGCACCTATTTTAGGATGTTTTTCAGCATTGCATCTGATACTTTGCACTGTACTGTGTAATGTATGTCTCGACCATGGAAAGCCATTTTATCAAACTCCCTATGTACTGTTCTTGGGCTAATCTGAAGGCAACAAGAAGTTTTGAATTCTGTACAGTCAAACTCAACAAAAACTTTGGTAACTGAAGAGCACTATGTAAGTCAGCTTCAACAACCACAGTTTTATCACTCAACCACCTCAGAGCTGAGTTGTTATTGCCGGTCGCTTCCGCTTTGTTGTAATAACTCTGACAATGACATTAAAATATTTAGTAAAGAGAAATTGTGCAACTAGACTTATTGCACAGGAGGCATCTTTTCACAGTACCACACTCTATTTCACTGAGTGACACATTCTTTCACAAGTATTTGTGGAAACATTCTGCATTCCTTTGTGCTTCATTATAAACTGCAGCCATTAAGGTGACTGGAACAAATGATCTCCAATAACTGGATGGTTGAGTTTATGCACTTAGGAATATAGTATATTTTAAAACTCGCAAATATTTCTTTTAACTTAATCAAACTTACATTTTAATATGGTTTTTCACTCTGAAAGATGTTTTTTTCTGTGTTCTCATGTTTTTATCTGTTCTGTGTTTTTCAACTATTTGTTTTATTTCATTTTATTCAATTCAACCAGGCTCAGTGAGACTGGCTTTCTGCTTAGGCTGACTAGGAGTTAAGAAAGAACATAGAAGCTCTAATTCATTGATACTTTCTATTGGCCACATTGTTGTTGTCCAAATAATAACCCCCTACCCAAGTACACACTACTGCCACCATTCTAGTCAACACCAAAAGGATAAAATGATAAGAATCCTTTTATTGAGCTGTCAAAAAAATCATAATACAAACTTGTTGTAATGTGTCACTGCAATAACAAATAAGGGGATTGTAAAACAAATTGTGGGACTGATGGCTCAGAAGATAAAGAACAGAGCATCTGCATCCCAGGAAAGCTTCATACCTCAGTTCTGTATCATCCATGTTGAAAATAAAGCTGCCAGTCTTCTGTAGCGCTTACTAAAACTTGCTGTTCAATTTGATTCTGCTATTTCATCTTGATTTCAAAATGAACTTTTTTTTTTTTAGTTTTTTTCACCTCACATACTTTCTTTTTTGTGTATATTGTGAAATTGGACAGTGGAAATCCACACATGGTAACCCAGCTCTGTTTGTGACGTTAGTGTAAACTTACTAGAGATAAATTTACTCTATTAAATTAACACAGGCCCTGCGACAGACCGGCGACCTGTCCAGGGTCTACCCCGCCTCTCGCCTGAAACGCAGCTGGAGATAGGCGCCAGCAACACTCCCGACCCCATTAGGGACAAGGGTGTAAAGACAATGGATGGATGGATGGAAATTAACACAGCCCTGGATGAGTAGTAAAGCCAAGCTATGTTGGAAGGAGTACGTTGTACTACAGCACGGTTCTGTCTGATGGGTGTGTTGCAGAGATTTTTGAGTAATCTGACAGTATAAAAAGAACATTTCTAAAAAATAAAAAAAAAATTCAGTTCTGTTTTAACTCTTAATTACAAACGTTGCTGTGATGGGGGGCATACTGTGTTTCTGCTCCCTGACTAGCCTTCATCACTTCCATATTATCTCTGACTGACTGGTGGACCAGGACCCATCAGCCTGACTTTTTCAGGCGCTCTGGTATCAAGATTTCTGTTTGGTTGTTTTTTTTGTCATTGTTTTGTTTCTTTACCCAGTAAAGATTAATCCAAGTTCTCAGTTTTTGAAAATCCATGTTCAAGAAGTCATTAAACAGCAATAAAGCTGAGTGAGTTTAGTGTACAAAGAAAAACTCACGCTGGATTCCACCAAGTGTCTGGAGGTTGGTTCTATTGATCTGTCTGACTGGAGTTCACTGAGGGCAGCAGTACTGTAAGCTCGGAGCTGGAGGTTGTTCTAACTTTATATAATTGCTCAATTTATATGTCAAAGCAAAATAATACATCTGTAAAGAATAAACAAAAGAATAGGGGTGTTGGAAAAATAATCTCACCAACCCATTTTTCTTTAATTCTATTAGCTCTGTAGATCTAGATACTGAACCAATTATTCAAACACATACATATTTTGGGATCTAAACCATTAAGGCATTTCTATCTGTGTATTTATAGTCCTACTTTTGGTGAATACTGAATTTCTCCTCCAATTTCCTCCATAAAATTCAAATGAATTATAAACCATCTCATTTACAGGAAATATATTTTCTGGAAATACAAACTCTGAAAATTATCTACATGAAGTTGTTGTAGATGTTTCAGTTGCACATTTCTTGGAATCTGAAAAAGCATATTTTATTGTAAATGTGCTACTTATTTATGGTTTCTCATTCTTAAATATTTAGGTTTTTAAATTCTTCACCTCATGCCTTCATTTGCCTCTTATTTTGCAGCTGATGCTGCTGAATTTCCCTCCTGTGAAACAATAAATGCTCTATTCTATTCTATTCTATTCTATTCTATTCTATTCTATTCTATTGTATTCTATTCTATTCTATTCTATTCTATTGCTGCAAACATGACAGAGTTAATTAAAGAAGTACTGTTTTTTAATTTCTATTGAAAAATATATTTATATTCCTCTTTCTCTTAAACTCTTGAACCATCTTTCATGATTTTAGGGGTTTAAGCAGAAGACAATTACAGACAAAGCAAAATCATTCAATGATATGATAAAAGGTTGAAAAAGGGAAATGATTTCCCTGGAGGAGAACGCTGAGGAGAAGAGTAGGATTTATTTTGTCAACTTGATAGGGATGATGTAGGATTAAAAGTAATAAGTGTGAAGTGGACCAGGGGAGTTTGAGGAATAAATAGGCAAGTGGGTGTAAGGTGAGTGAATGAGCAGCACTGCAGCAGAATCAAGGAGAGCAGCTTGAGGAACAGAGGTGAAATTAATGGCAGTGATCCTGAGAGGATTTCTTCAAGGATCAGAGGAGCAACAGAGCAGCACAATGGAGCTTTAAATGGACAAGGTATAGAGCCTGAGAAGAGTTGGACACCTGTGCTTAAAGGTTAGAAGAAAGAATTATGTAAAGCAAATGACCCTGATTAGTATGCTTAAGGTATTCAAATTATTGTCCCATTACAAAATATAAATAAAGAATTTAACAAAAGATGTGACGGGTGAACGGACAAAAAAATACAAATAAAACACGACAGTTACTCGGTCGGGAAAGGACTGAAAATACAAAGAAGTTAACTTCAATTGAATTATTTACTGCAAAAGTAAAATTCTTTATTCCAAAGCAAAGTTTTCTTTAAATACTGGAACATAAAATTCTCCTGAGATGAATTAGCTAAAATTACAATACCTAGATATTAATCAACATCCTTAATTAAATCAAATATTATAATATTAAATATTAAATTGCAAAAAAACCTCAAATGTAAAATTGCCAGTTGCCTTTATGATTAATTGCAATTTAAACGTCATTGTCTATTAAACACGATGCAACAAAATTGAAGAGGATCCTGGATCTGTCTTTGTTGTGCACATAACATAAAATTGTATAATACTTCCTATAATCTGATAACATTTTTTACAGCATTATAAAATTATTTATTTCAGTGATTTAATTGAAATTTAATTAATTGAAAAATGCTTCCAAAGTAAAGTGTTACCAATATATTGAAAATATAACATATATATTTTTTATTATAAGTACATTACTGAGGTACGTACTATTTTGTCGGTTTTATAATTTGACTTGGATCCGGTCCGTCATGAGCCATAGAATCCTTCTCTGTGTTCTCCCCCTTTCTGCTGCTCTTGAGTTGCACATTTTAGATTAGACACTGTTCATCCCAATACACAACTGCTACAGAGGATGGTGGCCCGTCATGAAGGTCAAACATAATTTAAAATCACTCCTTAACTTAACATTTCATAAATGTCCTTTATGTTTTGCACGTATTAATAGGCTTGGTATTGAAAACTCAGTTTTGCTGTTGGGTCAATATTTAGAGAAAGAAATAGCTAGATTCCATCAAAGGTGATTTCAGCAGTTTCTTAGTATATCTGAACCCCATGAATATGAAACCCCTAATGCTTTTGATTTTTTATTTGATTTTAATTCCACTTTTTTACTTTCTGTTTCCTATCATTTTTATTACATTCAGTATAGCAACATTTGGTCGTAATCATTTTATCTCTGACAACTTCCTAAAGGGGGTATCAACAGGTACAATGTTTCCAACAACTTCATGTTCTCTTTCTTGTCCTAACCTTTTGCTCATCTTTGACACAGACTGTACTCCTTCATAGTGCTTCCTTATAGTGTTGTATATCCTCTTTAACTACCAGTTGGTCAAGATAGATTCAGTGCCTTGCGAAAGTTTTCAGCCCCATCATGAGACACACGCATGAAGTGGAACAAAATGTATTGGCTGTTTTAAACTTTTTTAACAAATAACAAACTAAAAATTGGGGCATTAATTGTCCCCTTTGCTTTCAATGCAGCAAACTCTCTGCAGAACTTCTAGATAAGGTCTCTGAGTCTGAATGATCCAATGTTGACTTGAATGACCGAGGATGATAAACTGTATCCTCCCTATTTGTATCTCTATTTGATCAAGCATCTCTTCCAATGAGGATCTTGGTGGAAAATCTGGGCAGCCTACTCATGTGGAGCTCACAAGCCTCATCAGAGTGCTGGGATTTACAGAGCGGCAGAGCCTTCTTCTTCTTCTCTCTGGCCTTCTCTTGTTGTTACCTGTCAGTGTTGAATGTCTCCTGTGCATTTGCCAGAAGTTGTCTGCCTCCAGGTTGTCTAATTGGATTTCCAAGAAGTATAAGTTCCAGTTTCCCCTCCTCTAAATTCACCTGCAAGTTACCTGCCTGCCTGCTCTGCCGTTCATAATTTCTCTACTCTGCTCCATTAGACCCCTGGTTCACTGTATAACCACCCACCTCACAATCTGAGGATTCACCTTAAATTTCTAAAAGTAGAATGGGAGGCAGATCTTTCAGTTCTCAGGCTCCTTTCCTGTGGAACCAACAACCAGTTTTAGTCTGTGAGGCAGAGACCTTATCTAGTTTTAAGGCTAGGCTTAAAATGTTCCTTTTTGATAAAGCTTATAGTTAGAGTGGCTCAGGTTATCCTGAATATCCCTATAGTTATGCTGCTATAGGCTTAGACTGCTGGAGGACATAGGGACCACTTTTCATCATTCTGCCTCATTCTAACTCTATTCTAACATTCTACAGTATTTGTTAGTTCAACCTCTAACTTTTATACTCTCTCTGCCTTTTCTCATAGTTGTGGCTTTATCTGGTCTGTTCCTATTTGGCTGTGCCAACAAGAAAGCCAACAAGACTCTGAATAGGCAAAAGTCAAACATATTGGCATGTTTGTAGCTCCCTGATATGTGCACCATCTGCTACAGAACTAGTAAAAAGTTAGGTAGTGACAATTGATGCAGCTACTTAATAGATCTTGACGAAGCCTGACCGCCCTGCAATTCCTTATGGAAAAGCAACAGCTCGGCTTGTTTGAAGACCAACCAATATCAATAAATCAAACCAAGCTACAGCAACTCTAAGTTCTAGTTAATCCTCCTATCAGAATATCAAGGGAAAATAACATTATTTTTCCTACCAAACACAAACAGGGACACAGAAGATTTCAAATAAAAGAATATAAAGAAGTCATATTATCACAGTAAAATACACCAGATTTTGTAGCTGTTATGTGACAAAATGTAAAAACTTGAATATCTTTTGAAAGGCTTGTAAGTAGGCTGAACTCCACTAATTGTGTACCCAGATCAGGGTAAGTAGTGATTTTTCTAGAAGCAGACAGTTTGATTAAAACATCTAGTGCTAGTTAACATATTAGACAAAGAGTCTGAACTAAGCAGCACTGTACCCATTTATTCTTCCCCCCTATTTAAAACTGATAAAACAATTTAGATGCCTTAAAAAATTATCATTTTAAACCTTGTAATTTATGACATAAAATGCATTTCTTCAGTGAAAGATAAACTCTTGGCATGACCTTTATTAATTATCTTTCACTCTTAGAAACAGCGATTCTCTAAAGTGTAATCAAGGTGGTGCAGCTGTTGAGAAAGAGCAAAGGTCTCAGAAGGGCTTAAAGACAGCAGGAATGTACTCAGCTCCCTACTGAAAACATCCCGTCATCTCTCGCTAACCAGTTCAGTCCGGAGGGGAAACTCCCCCATCTGCTTTCCAGCGCAGAAAAATGTCATCCATTGGATGAAACAATCTCACTCATCCCTCTAGTCTTAAGCCATAATGTCATAGTAGGTAGTTTGTGTCTTTAGAATCACTGCTAATAATTAAATGCGACTATCAAAGCAAAATTAAATGCAGACATCTAGTTATGTAACATCTGTTTCCAGTTTTAACTGGTTTATGTTCAGTGAAGTAGTAACATTTTGTGTTGTGTTAAAAGTAGAAATAGAAATCTATTAAAAAAAATCTAAACATTTTACAGTGTTAATCTGTTTTCCTTTTTCTGCTACACCTAAATGTTTCCCACAGAATTTCAGATCGAAGATTGTCTGAGTAAAGAAAGCTCCATAGACTGCTCCATCAAGCTACCATCAGTTTACTTTCCAAAGGCTACACTTTTGTTTCAGGGGCATGAGCAGTGACATTTTGAGACTTTTCAGCCTTTTTTTAAACATATTTAGTTAAAGAAATGTCTCTATTCATCAAATCAAAATTAAGAGATCATGTTTTCACACATTGCCCAATGGTTTGGAAAACTTTTTTCATCTTGATAATGATAAATGACAAATAATGTAAAATATGCAAAAAGAAGTAGAATAAAGGAGAATGATGAAAAATGGTCCAGCACCTTAAGTGTGTAGCAGCTTAACTATAGAGATAGCTAAGGATAACCTGAGCCTCTCTAGCTATGAACTTTACTGTGTTTTGAATTTTGAGCAAAGATAATAAGCTTAATTACATTTGGAACTAGAAAGACACTCGGAGAGCACAGACCTCCGCCAACCAGCTCATTCCCCCGACATTTTGTGACCTCCACCTTCACACTGGACCCAGATAATTACCAAAGTTTCATCATTGGTTATAATCATGGCTATAATACGCCCCTTTTGGGAAAATTTAAGTAAAATCTGCCTGACACTTTTCAAGTTCTTTTGAAAACAAACTGACAAACAAAGAAACAAACTAACTCTGGTGAAAACATAACCTCCTTGGTGGAGGTAATAAGGTTGTAGCATAACAAAATGATGAAATACAGATGCACCGTACCTGCTTGAATAAATAAAAAGGAGAAAGGCAACCCTCTTGTTATCTCATTAAATATTGATAACTGGTGTGCTTCCAGCAGCTCCCCATGATAGATTGAAATTTTCTGCATTTGCTGTATGTTTGTATTAAACAACCATGTGGGGTTTGCATGCATGTGTGGGGAGGTGAGGGGTGTGTGGACATGTTTTTGTTACTATATTTTCAGGAATATGCTACATTTGGGGTACTACTTGTTGGCACCAACAACTGGTCCCAATGAGGAAATGTTTTTGTCTTGGTGAGGGCGTTAGGTTTAGAGCCAAGGTCTGAATAAAGTTTGGATTAGGCTTAGGGTTAGATATGTGTTGGTAATGGTTAGGGTTAGGGTCTAGCTTAAGCCACAGAAACGAGTGGGAAATGAATATAGTCAATGGAAAGTCCCCAGAAGGATAGTGTGATACGTGTTTGTGTGTGTGGGTGTGTGTGTGTGTGTGTGGATGTGTAGGTGTGTTTGTATATGTGTCAGAATAGACAGGGAAGAAACGTGCTCTGTTCTGAAAGATGGGGACATTTAAATCACATCCACATTATGTATTCAGTATTAGATCCAAAAATCTTAATCTAAATTAAAATATATTTGTTTATTTGGGGTTTTTATTTAGGTAAAGTTTTCATTTTACCAAGTGCTCTTTAATGATTGTATGTTTCATTTTTCAATTTTTCATAAGGATGAAAAGCGGAAAATGCAAGCACTGACCCATAAAAACTTTCTATGTTAGAAAAGGTAACGGTAAACTAGCTCCTTGAAAGGCTTAGTCTAGGAAAGAAAGAGTTTAGCAGATGAGCTATGGGTTAGTTTTCATGTCAAAAGGATCAAATAGAGCAAACACAGTTAGCCTTAGTAAAAGCTATGCCCGGTTAGATGAAAAAAATTATGATAAAAAATTAAAGAAATGCAGAGAGAGCATAAAGTTAAAAGTTGAACTAACAACTAATGCAACACTGGAGTAGAATAAAGCAGAATGATAAAAAAATAAATGATTCCTATGTCCTTCAGCAGTTGAAGCCTATAGCAGAATAACTAGAGAGATAGCTCAGGGTAACCTAAGCCACTCAAACCATAAGCTTTATCAAAAAGGAAAGCTTCAGGCCTATTCTTAAAGTAGACAGGGTATCTGCCTCGCGTTGCAGCAGGCACTCCTGGATGAGCATGTGGCGATCATATATATTCACTTGCATTGGATCACTGACTCTAGTGCAACCCTCACATTAGGCATGGATACAACGACAATGGAGACTAAAAGCTTCCTTTTAAAGGGATAGTTTAACAGAAATTGGCTCAGAGCTCATCTGCTTAGCTTTCTCTTTCCTAGACAAAGCCATCAGTGGAGCTAACTTCCCATTATCTTTTCTGAACGTAGAAAGTATTTATGAATCAGTGCTTTTATCTTCCTCTTGTATGTTTGCATCTCTGACTTGTTGCACCCCCAGTTATCATCGACAGAAAGCAGTTTATACTGAACCTGGTTCTGATGGGGTTCGTTAAAAGGCAGTTTTTGATCTCCATTGTTGATACATGCATCCCTGATGTGAGGGATTGCTGTAGATTCAACGACCCAATGCAATATCTACGATCACCACATGCTCATCGTTTCCTGCAAGTCATTGATTTGATGGAATCAGCTGTTTTCCCCTTAAAATGCACATTTTAACAAATGCCTGTATGATGATCTTATCATCTGTGTAAAATGCCTTGAGATGACATGTGAAGAGATCTGGTGCTATATAAATAAACGAAGAGAAATGCTAATTTTTTAATGCAAAATAAGTAAACTCAGTGCATTATTCTCTTGGATCTCAAAAATCCAACTAGTGACCAATAGCTAAACTAACTTACCAACCAACTAATGACCCTGATAATCAGTATAAACAGGTAGACTACATTAACAATGGGGGAATTTCACTATTAGCCTTGTCAATAATTATAATGCACAAGGATTTGACTTGTTTAACCTAAGTTTTCATTTATCTTGCATTATAATAAAAGTTGACAGTGATTTTATAAAGTAACCACAGATTATTAATAATTGTAGAGGCACATGAATGATAACTTTAAAACAGATATTTGATGTTTTGTATTACGGGGAAAATGGCTGTTTTTTAATACAGGATTATAAGTGAAAGTGGATCCAAATGGATTAATGTTTGGCCTAACACAGGGCTTGTTCAGATGAATAAAATATAATAAACGAGTGTTGAACATTATCCTGTTAGCATTTCATTTATACCTTACTGGATAAGATAAATGCTGTAAGTCATTTTATTGGCACATATTGAATTTAACAGTGCAATTATTAAAAATGATTCAGCTGTTTCTTGCTTGTATCAGGTATGATATGTCATTAAATGTCCAAATGAATGTTTTGTGTTGTAAGCTGTTTCACTTTTTAGTTTCCCATCAGAAGAATCGCTGCTCCAGAGATTCTTTTACAGTCTGAGGAATCTGAGAGAACAGGAGAAAATCGTTCACAAAACAGAACCAAGAGTCTGTAGAAGATTGTCTTCCTATTAACAGAACTTATCTTTTCTGATTTCAAAATGAGAAATTAAATCCACAATGTTGTGTCTTGTAATTTCTGTATCTATGTCGATTTTGATGTGCCTCTGTTTAGTTAAGTAAATTTAGAATGGGCTGAAGGATATTAAATAAATAATTGTTTTATTCACTACTGTATAATGACAAAGTTACATTTTTGTGACGACATCCTTTAAGATAGTCACACTTTATCTGTAGTTCATTATTTAATAGTTATGTTAGTTTAAAGTACTTTACAGAGGTTAAAAACAGTAAGACATACTATATGAAATCAGTGTGTCTCTGGAGGTTTTAATGTTAAGGATCATATTATCATATAACCGCTTCACAGGCTGGTCTGAAGTCGAACCTCTATGTTCTGGGACTCACACAAACACAACTGTTACTCCAATCTAAATTTTGGGTGTAATACATCTAAGCTAAGAGGTAAGGCCAGCTATAGCTAACAGTAAAACTCACGGCTCGTGATTCTATGATGCCATTAATTCACTCACTAACCTACTGCATGGCGCTGTGATTCATTCACGCTGTGACTAAGTGGAGACTTGCTGCCGGTGTAGGTACCTGATCTTTTCTGGTGGTCAGATCTGCTCGGGCCCTGCACCTGTTAATGATGTTACACAATATATGATTGGCTGAATGCTGAACATTGTGGTTGGTCTAGACAATGATAATAACACGATGCAGCGTTCATGTACCAAGTAGGGAACAACTGTATTGTTAGTGTGTCTGATTGTGACAAAGTGGTTTAGTTTTTATTCACCACTTGTCCCTTGTTTCTATTTATTTTCTGTAGCCAGTTTCCATCTATTTATATGTTTAGGTTAAAGTTATTATTTCTGAATGATTTGTTTATTTTGTTTCAAAGTATAATCATAGTATTTGTTTTCCTTTTGTACTCACCATTCTTTGTTTTTGTA
>JAUZNJ010104911.1:0-20740 GCA_034780135.1 Jordanella pulchra | reverse complement strand
GACAATTGAGAGATGCCAATTTACCTAACAGTCATGTTTTTGGACTGTGAGAGGAAGCCGGAGTACCCGGAGAGAACGCACACATGCATGGGGAGAACATGCAAACTCCATGCAGAAAGAGCGCTAACCACTGTGCCACCGTACAGCCAATTTATCTAAATTTCACAATTTAACTACTATATCTCTCTTTGGATTCCACTGTGCTTTCAAGAACATAAAAGTCAATCCCCATTCATTCATTCACCCATAAAAGTGTAGGAGCTTGTTGAAGAGCATATGCTGTTCCTATAAGGATTTAATGGCTTTTACACAACTCTCAGATATCAGACATTGAAAAAGCTCTATGGAGGAGGATCAAAGAATAACTGAGTTGAGTGTATTATTCATCCAAAAAACAGATTCAGTCTGACAATGTGTTAAATATTTACAGATGGATGCTGTTCTAGGACTTCTTTCATGCATGTCAAGGTATTTTCTTTTTATAGCGTATTTCAAAACGTTAATTAAAAATGCTTTACAAGATTAAAAAGCAGCACAAAATGAAAAGGTAATATAAAATAAATCAAAGAAATAAAATATAATTGATGCAATTGAGAAATTGAGTTATAATGTATTAAAAAAAATGTCCAGGTTACAGGCCTATTATTATATATGAATATTAGCACATGTTTATTTATATTAAACTACAAGTTATGATTTGTACATAGGTTTATAATTTCACAGCTTTATTCTCCAGTTACATTTTATCTTAATATTTTAGGACATTTGATAATGTTTCAACATAAAACAAAATTCTAATTCATACTTTTCATCACAAAAAATTAATCACAAAAAACAATCTACAATAAATAGTCTTTGAGCAGATTTTCAGTTATTTTTAACAAATCAAAATCCTAATAATGCTTTTAGTTCTTTTATAGCAAATAGCAAAGTTGTACCTGTCAGTGTTATATGTTGAGCATTCAAACCTAATACATCAAATTAATAAAAACTGGCAACATTGGCAGCCTTTGCTTTAATCCACCTCAGCTGAAAATATCAATAACATTTTTTGTAAATTTAGCTTCCAACTGGAATTAAATTATTTTAGTATGGTTAATCTGTATTAATAGTGGTATGGACCCCTGCTTGGAGCAGCATTGGTCACAGAGGCAGTTGTTGCCCTTTAAAGCAGCAGGCAACCGCCCTGTAAAGATACTTAAGAGTATTGAATAAACCAATAATACAAATCCCTCCACCAGCAATGGCAATGCATGCTTTGAAGAAAATCTAACCCATACTTCAATCAGATGTTAAATTATACAATTATCCAATAATTTAGGATTTAAAACACTTTCAAATTAAATAATGTTAGCTTTAACGAACAGAAGTATTTGGTAAGTCATAAAAATCTATATTCATGCCATTAAATCCGATCTTATTGGTGTTGCTATACAGTATTTGTGCTTCAAAGAAAAACAATGAAGTGTGTAAATTATAGATTTGTTTCTCCTCAAAATACATTAGGATGTGACTTGAAGGTTAAAGTTTGCAGCACAGCATGTTTCCTGATTTAATGAGTCAGTCGTGATGTCAGCTATGATTTATGGGCGTATTAAGATGTTTAAGGTGAAAGGTTCATAGTTTTATGTGGTATGTATCATATGACCAGTTTACTCATCTTCCAGCAGCAGCATATCAATGAAACTCTAGAATACCACATGTCTATGGAGGATGGTGGTTACTTTGACTGTAGACAGTATGGCCCTAATAAGACTTGCTTGTCATATCTGTAGAAAGAATAAAATTTAATAAAAAAATAGGACATATGTTTATACTTAATGATCTGTTTAAATCTAAAGCAACAAATTTGGCCACATTGCTCAAGCCATTTGCATGTCTCTAAAGTCTGTTACAAAAATACAGGGATCAGATTCACACCTCAGATTATCTTAGATTTTCAGAAAATATAGAGTCAGTGTTTGTCTGATTCCATCATCCTTAGATGGACAAAGTTGAATTATCATCTTCCTGGTGACTAAACGTCTTACGTGAAAGGTAAAAAATATCCTTTAGTCTTGGCTTTAGTTTATGGTAGAAAAGAGCTCAATAGTGTCAGCCTTTTCCGTGACATTAAGAACCAAAAAGACTATTTCTCCCTACAAGTTCCATTTGTATTCGTTTTCTGCCTTTTTCATACAGGAAAAATGACTTTCTTCAAACCTATTGACACTGAATTTCAAACAGTAATGGAACACGTAGCAGTAATAACAAGTACTTTTAAAGCATTAGGACACAAAGCCATTTTTTTTATGATCCTCAAACCAATAACCATGTCAGGTAAGTGATAGGACTTTCATATCAATGTTATATACTGCTGCTTTGAATGCACAAAGGATACAGAATAAACTAGAAAGTCTCTGAACTATGAAAAGATAGGGAGGTGCTTGATTAAAAGGTCATTTGCTTTGTATTGACCATTTGCTGCGGTAGTTATTTTAAATGAATATGATAAAAAAAAACAGAACTAAGAAAGTGATAATTAAGTTTAAATATCCTCTTCCTCCCTTTCTTTTTTAAAATAGGTATGCATCTATTTTAACTGGTAACCAGCATAGGCATGCAAGTCACTAGCCTCTCCATTGCTTAGGCCAGCCATACAAGGCTAAAATGAACCCATCTATGATAACGGACAGTAAAGGAAGCATGCAATCCAATGGCTGACCAGCCAACACTAACGCAAGGGAGTATTTTCCTTCTCCTTTCTTTGCTGGCAATGGCTATTCATTTCCCAATGCCATTTATTTAACAGTATCAGGCTGTCATAAATCAGATCAGATTTTAAAAAGCATATAGCCTCCATTGCTAAGAAAGTAACCACTGCTGGGTGTACAACAGTATTTTTGCACTCATACTGCACCGTATGTAAAATGCAGCATTAAGCTAAATTTCAATATGGAAAAACAAATACTTGACATCTGATCCGTGTGTAAGGTAAAAGCTGGGTGTGTTAAAAATAATGTAATATAGTAAAAACACTGATGTAGCAATAAGTAGGAAATACTTTTTCTTTCTCATTTGCATGAATATGTAGAAGTTTGTGTGTCATTACAAGAGTACATGCAATCTTAAAGGTCTAGGGGTGTTTCATGTTTATGGTTTAAGGTTAGCAGTTTTTATATTCATGGAAGGAGAAAATATTTGAAGGAAAATAAATAAGTGTATGAAGAGGCTGGGTATTATTGTATTCTACAGTATTTTTCTGCTTTATTGCTGAATAGATCCGGCATTAAATATAAGGTCAATCATTCAAGGCAAGCAAAAAAAAAGAAAACTAATTCAAGTTGTGTTGGTACAAGAGTAAATGTAGTCTTAAAGTGGGTCTTGGAAGGAAAGGTTAGGGTTGACGCAGTGTTTATATTGATGAGGGAAGGACGGATTTGGAAAAAAATAAATAAGTCAATGCAGAAGCAATTTATCATCATATTCTAAATTCCTTTTTCTGCTTTTTTACTGAATACATTAAGCCCTAAATAGGAAGCCAATCATTCAATACAAGGAAAAAAATAACTAATTAAAAATACCTTCGCAGATTGACTGCTTTTCAAACTGTGGGACACAACATGTTTTCAACTTTTAGATGTAAAAAAATACAAATTTCCTATTTAGTACACATAAGGAACTAGTGGAAGAGAAAAAACTGTCATCTTGAAGACAATTTACCATCAACTGACCAAAGAAAACTAGAATATAGTGTAAGAGCTAACTACTTTACTCATTTTAGAAACCAAACCTCATACATTATATGTATTACATATAAGGTAAAACATTTCAAGGCTCTATTTGTTGTAACGTGGATAATAAAAATAACAGATAATAGAAAATACCAATTTCTATGTCTCAGAAAAAAACTAGAATACTACATAAAACCAATAAAACAGGCATATTTTGAACAGAAAATGCCCTCAATGCATGGTTGGTCCTTTTTTCTATAAATAGCTGTGTCAACATGGCAGGAAAAAGAGGTAATTAGACTGTGGCACAGCTGTAATGTTGGAGAAGCAGGTCATCTGCATTGTTGGTTCTGGTATCTGTTATTTTCCTGTTGGCCATCACTCATAGCACCTTAAAGGGGTTTGGTCAGGTACATTTGCTGGCTAATTATGCTGATAACCAAACTAGATGTGGCAGTGTGTCTTGATCAAGATCCTGATGGAAAAGAAATATCTGCATCTTTATAAAGATTTTGAGTAAAAGAAGATTGAAGAGCTTTAAAATGTATGTGTACATGGCTATGTTGACTGTGGACCCAATAAAACAAAGTGCACCAACACTATTGGATGATAAAGCAGCTCAATCATCACCAGCTCTGGACACATTGGGGCCAACATTGATCGTTTTGTTATCCCCTCTTTATCCGGACTCTAAAATCTTGTTTCCAAATTAAGTTCAAGCTTTACTTTTAATTGAAAAAGGAGTACTGAACAGCAGTCTACCTCTTTTCTCCTTAGCTCAAGTGAAATACTTCTGTTTTTTTCTCTGCTTCAGGAATGGTGTTGACAAAAGAAAAAAGAATTTGTCTGTGCATAAAGGTCTATGAACTCCAGCCTCAGTCCACACCTTACAAAGTTCCCACAGAGTTTTATATGGCCTTGACTGTCAATCCTAAGCCTGCATTATTTCAGCTGCATGTGCACCTTTTCCAGCCCTATTTTTGCTACTTACTGTTGTATAATTATGAAATGCATTTATTTACAGTATCATGATTTACTTTTTTCCCCAAATGTAAACCAAAATTGTCAAACATAAAAACTAATGACTTTAAATAGTTTACACTGCGTGTAATAAATCATTTCAAGGTTTTACTTTTTAAAAATGAGCTTTTAAAAGCATGTTTTAGATTTTTTTTACAGCTTTCACAGACCTGATTTCAATTCGTTTAAGGCCACCCGTCAATCAGTTCTGGGGGATCATCAGCTACTGACCAATCGGGACAAGATTTATCCAAGAGTGAAACGGCCCGCCAATGAGTTTTTTAAAAAAATGGTCAGTCATTTACAGACATTATCTATATTTATTCAACAACATTTTTTCTTTCATATTTGGAGATCCAACACAAACAGTGTAGTTATGTATATGTGACCTATTCACAAACAGCCAAGCCGAGAGAACAACATTTATATCTGACAGTTTCTGACTTTCTGACATCTAGAGAGCTTACCTCATTTCCTCAACCAGGTCAGGGGTAACATTTCTGTTAATCTGCACAGTTGTCATCAGGCTTCCATCTTAACGGTGTCACCTTCATTAACAAGCTTGGGGTTACTTCTCACACTGTCTAAAAATTCTGCGGATGTTTAAACTATGACAATACAAACTGAAAAACCCACCCTGTACACAGTTTCCAGAGGAACCCAAACTCTGTGATTAACAATCTTTTTATAATGCAACAGCAGGTCCAGTGTTACCCATGAAATACCACAGGCCTGCTGTGAGATTCCAGCTGATGTGTATGAAGGATAATTGGAACAGGGGATCAAATAATACCAAAAACAAGATCATTTTACTAAATAAAATGTCTCATGTTAATCTTAACAGAGCAATAAAGCCCATACTTAAGTGGTCACATTACTTAAGAGCTTAAGATGGGGCCAGTGGAAAGCTTTTGGTTGGTGGTGCTGGATGCTCTTTGAGGAAAACTGAAGCACACATCATGGGGATTGATATAAGATTCTTAACCATGTGGTTCCAGGATGTCTGTTACAAATGTACTTATTAGTCATGCATAAGAATTAAACATCTTAGATTTCTGATACTGATACATATTGTTCACATGCATTTAGGATCTTAACCTAAATGGTAAAGCATGTTGCCTTCATGTCTAATACCAGATGGATCAGACAGTCATGATGGCTCCAAGGTGCTAACTGGAAAGTGATCGCTTTCATAGAGATATCCTTTCACACCGTGGTAAAATGGGATTTTACCAACTACCCATGTAAGGAGTTATTAAGCATTCCAAAGCTTAATCACCAAGCAAAAAGGGAGGCCACATCTGTAATATCGCCCAGTGTGAGGAGTAGAAGCTAAAGCATGTTTAGCTGAGCAAAACTGGCAGAGAACTGAAAGTAAGTATTATTTTTTCTTTTCATTTACTCTATGATTGGTAACTAGTGCAGAGAAAATCAGAAAAAAACAAACTGATATCTTAATTTGTTCTTGACTACATTACAGAATGTTAACAAACTAGCTGAGAAATTAAGACCGAATATGTAATAAAATGCACAATTTGATAAAAGAGGATGAACTGTTTAGACTTGATAATTGACGTGTATAAAATACAGACATGTCTTTCTCTGACTCAAATTGTATTTGCGAAAAAGTAGATTTGTAAGTAGGCTTCACTGACAATTAAACCAACAGATCTACATGAAATATGAAAAAAAAATATTTAGTTTATTTTTAGATAAAGTAAATGAATGGTTTTAATGTAAAAAAGTCATCAAAAAGGTCAAATGTCAACATAACTCTGAAAGAAACATGATGTATTTGTCATTACATTTATGCTTGTAAAGAAAAAAAATGACTAAAAGATCCTCATGTTATGAGCAGATCGGTGCAATATATAGAATGAACTTCCAGAAAACAGCCTTACTTATAACAGGTAAAAAAGAAAAGTGGCAGAAGAAGTTGACCTTTATGAATGAGCAAAAATCTTTGATCATATTGTCAAACGGAAAGAATTGATGGCACATCAAAGCCATAATATTTTTTGCCAAGGCTGTCTATGTCAAAGGACAGACATTCCTTTTGGAAAATTACATTCTGTCTTTTTATGTCCTTGAAAATAAAACAGAAGTAACCCTTATCACAATAGTTATGACACAAAGCTTATTTAATCTTTTCTCTTCTTTAAGAAACCTTTATTCTCTGCTGTCATTAGAATCATTATTGGAAGAAAAGAATACACCCTAAGGTTTATATTTTTCTGATTCCGTTGCATTCATTGGTATCGTGTTTTATGGTTGGTTAAAATTTTAAAGCAGGATAAGAAAACAAATATTTATTTTACCTTTAAAACCCATCAATATTGTAAATATAATATTTGCTACTCAAATGATTTGTGACTCACAACCCCAGTATTTGATTATTGGTCTCAAGCTGTTTATTTTGTTGTGTATTTTTATTTTCAAAGTAAAAGCTCAAAACATATCTGAAGGCATGAAAAAGCTTTGCGTTGACTAAAAGTGAGCTTAATATTCATCTGAACCCTAAGACATGCCTTCTCTTTCTATGTTTGGACATGAAGCAGTTAAACTGCTGGCAAGTGTGGCACTAGGTGGGATTTCACATTCCTCATTTACAGTTTCCCAATTTGTCTCCAACTGTCTCCACAAGACACGCAGTACTCTAGGCATCCCAGTTGAGAGACTGATGTCATATGTCAACATGTGACACACAAGGTGCTTTTAGATGGTGTTTCTTAACCTTTCCTCCTCCATGACTCTGTTTTTAGGTGGGTCAGATTATAGCATTAAGCAGAATAGGGTGACATTAAATTCACTTAAAACTATAAGAAAGAGTAAACACAATTGCACGAGAATGAATATAGTTGACTTAAATTAATATTCACTGTGGTAATCATTTCCTGAATTGTGTAATTTTAAGATTTTACACTACTTGCAAAAAGTAGGTGCCATTCTAGCTGATTTTAATTTGAGATGTTGAAGTGTTTTAAAGAAGATCCATTCTGATTAATTTAATGGATGTCTGATGCTTTAAGATCTTGGTAGAATATATTAAAATTGTTTACTACTTTTATTACGAACAATTCATGATTTCGAATTCAGCATTTCAGTGTGAATCTCAATGACCTAGAGGTGATGACGCATAAAATTTCTTTACAAGTTGAAAGGGACCTCTTAATTTAACAGTAAATGAATACAAAAGGTAGTTAGATGTAGTCTTCTAAAAGTTACATAAATTTATCATCAACCTCGTAAAGGTAGGCTCTTTTAATTGTTTTGATTTAATTCCTATTTTTATAGAGCTATGCCTTAGAATAAAGTGTGTATTTTTGAAACAATTAACAAAACTAAGTGAAAAAGTAAAAATCCAAACAAGTCATCTGAACCTTTGTCAGAAACTCTTCAGAATATAAATAGATAATCAAATAAAACAATATACCTCTTTAGAGCTGCATTTCAGTGATTTTCTTATCTTTCTTCTGCTAAGGGGAAAACTACTACGGCTTGATTTACAATCAAAAAACAAAAGCTACAATGAGTTCTAAAACCCTCCAAGAAGAGCCACAGTCCTCAGGTAGGTTTAACAAAATAGTATGTAGGCATGTCCTGTATTTAGTTTCCTGTCTTATGTGGGCTTTTTTTGTTTTGTTTTATTTTTTTTCTGAATGTATTGTGCAGTGAATCAGTTATTAGCACTGATGACTTCCAGCAAGAAGGTCCAGGGTCCAAATCCCAGAATATCAGTATTCGGCATGCATCCTCTCCTGGTATTCTGGCCTTCTCCCACAGTCCTCTATGTATATTATACATAATATTAGGTTAATTTGTCTCTAAATTGCCCTTAGAAATTAGTGTCTGTGCATGTCTGTTTGCCCTGTGAGTCTCTCTGCTACCCAGTGATTGACTGGCAACCTTTCCTGGGTGTACCTCTCCTCTTACCGTACTTCCATTAGAGATACAATATGCATCAGCTACTCTGCAACCCTGCAAGGATTTGTGTGTATAAATGATAGATGAAAGGATGCATGATGGATATTCCATCAGAATTTTTATAAGCACGTTAAAACATCAACAAAATTTATGTGTTGCGTTTATGTCTCTGTAGTTTGAAAGCAATATCAGTATGGAAAGGTTATTTAGAATTTGCAAAGGTTTTGCAATAACAGCAAGGCTCCATCCAGGCCCACCTAGCTCCAAACTTGATACATTTGAAATGTTATGAGACAACAATTAAATGGTGTCCTATTAATAGCAAGAGTCAGCAACTGGCATTGGATTGTAAATGTCCACAGTTTGGATGTTACTGATTGATTTATGAGTTTTGTGGTGACCACAGCTTGGGGTTTGATACAGGATATTAATTTGATAGCACTGTGCTGAATACCACTACGTTATACCACTAGACCTTTAAATTCAACACACCAGTCCTTTTGAGGCCTCTCTGAATACAAGCCTGAGAGCCTTTTTATTCCATTGGAATAATATTTGAAAAAAAAAGATGGAATAGGATGGTTTGAAGATAATCCATGAGTAATAGACTTCTGCCCTGACAATGGAAGCAGCCATACAGCTGAACGGGTATTATGAACAGAATAGGTGAGCAGTGAGTGCAATTAACCTCTCAAAACAATGTTGTTGTTCTTTTCCAGCTCATTAATTATTCCATTTTTTATGAGCACACTGAGCTGCATATGTATATCAAAGTGGAACATCAGTTGCTTCACAAGGACATTTGTTTTTTATCCTGATAAGCTGGAACTGTTGTGTAAAAACATCTAATGAAACACATGGCCTTCGCTCCTACTTTTGCCAAAATTACTAGCACAAAAATAAACAGGGGAAACATGCTTAAATGCAGTATGAAAGTAAGCACATCGGCCTTAAGTACATAATAAGTTGTGTGCGCACACTATCGAAGGCTATTTAAGGTAACAGGTTTAACATAAACATGAAGGTTATTACTTTCAAACTGATTAATCACAACATGATATTTTTTTATTAGCATCCAATAAAAATAATATAAAAGACTGAATCAAATGTAAAAAGGTGTGAAAGACATTGATGAGGCGCTATTAAGTTCAATGCATTTCTGAAATGCTTAACAAGTAGCATTGTTTTTATGTAAATAAACAACAGGGACCATTGTTCCTTCCTTATAAAACCACAAGAAATATGTACAAAAAACAGTAAGCAAGAAATACTTACAATTTATTTTTCTTCTTTTATATATATATATATATATATAAAAGAAGAAAAATATTATTATATTATATATATATATATATATTATATTACATTTTTTAACTTCCAAGAAATACTTCAAAGTGTCTGAAACTAGCAAAGCCTCATTCCTAAGGCAGAAAGTGGGGGCTCAGAATGGTTTATGACAGAAATATTGGCTTGTGCAGCCGAGACATTTTTATGGAAGAAATTCTCAAGTTTGCTGCCGACCAAATCCAGCAGTTTTGGGAGCAATTGGTATGCAGAAAAAAAAGACAGACTGGTTTCAGAGCAGACTTGGGTTTTGGGAGAATCAATACTTAAGGAACAAGGTTACAAGAATCCCCCCTGCATTCAGATGATATAGGAACATAAACCAGCCACCCTAGAGAGATGACACAAACAATTTAATGAATATTCAGCAGATGTCCTAAAGCTGCAGTAAGGCAGCTGGAAAAATAGTTCTGCCGAATGGATGAGCTAAAAATCTCTCACAGAAAGCAAAATGTAATAAAAAAGCAGTGAACTTAACTATGAATGTAGAAAAACGTAACATTTGTTTAAACTAACTTGAAGAACTTCATTTAATATGTATTTTTGATGAAAAAGGACTCCTAACAAGCTTGCATGTGACTTCCAAGTCAAACGAATGTGATACTTTTCAGTGAAAGAGGAGATGTAGATCAGCAGAGGCTTTTTGGCAGGTTTGATATTTCACACACAACTGCTGTATGGTGAGTATATCTTTGACCTATTCATGTACAGCAGCAGTAAAGTCATACTTAATGTGCAAGCAACAGGCTAACAGGAGCAGTTCAGAGGTGATGCCCTGGAACAGATGACCTTTTGCTGTTTGGGAGTTCAGTAGCTGTTGGGTAAAATTATTGTCTGCTAAGCCATCACACATATTTAAAACCTGACTAGGAAATTCCTGACTACATATTTTTTGTCTCACATGAACACCTTTCATTTTGGCAACATATTATATCTATTTGTGCATTTTCAGCTGATTTACAGATCAGTTAATGTCTTTCATATAATGCTAGATGTTAAATTGGTTTAATATATAAAATAAAGACACATAATCTGTCAATCTGTAACAACTTTAAATATTGGCTAAAAGGAAGGCAAGAGTGACCCCTGGTGTTATTCAGATGTTAAACTACAGCCAGAATATACATTGCTATTTTTAAGTTTTCATATCAAATAAGCATCTTTGCAGTTTATTCATAACAGCTGCAAAGCTCAGTGCACCCAAATAGGATTGTATTGGATGGACAAACACAACGTAGTGCTTAAATGGGAGAGAAAAAGGAATCCATATGTAATTTGAAATGTTACAAAAAAAGTGTGTGTGTGTGTTGCCTGGCTGTGTTTAACACAATACACAAGCTTCAATACATTCTTTTAAGGATTTGAATAACAATCCTTTTAAGTCTTCCAAGAAATATTTATGAAAATTGGAAGTCAAACCATCTTGACCAGGTGATTTGCCTACTGACATTTGTTTTACAGGAATGTCTGATTCATCTATCTGTGTTTTAGAATCGCATAACGTTTTAAATGTGGAGTCAATTCTACAAATGTTGTGTTCAATGCTTTCCTTAAAGGATATTGAAGCTGTGTGATGACAGTAGACTGAGTTTACCAAGAGAGCTCTGATTTCTCTGCTTGAGATCACAGAGAGACACAAAAGTTGAGCCTGTTGAGATCTCCTCTGATACTTGAAAGGAGACTAAATCGAGCTTTACTACATCTCATTGCTCCATAGAAAAGTGAAACACAGGAGAAATGAACTTTAGTCTAATTTTTTCTCACACATAGTGGTGTAGAAATACATGAAACATTTTGGAGATTTAATTTCAGATTTTCCTTTCCTCTGTTTTTTTCTGATGTTTTTATAATGTGGAGCACTATAAATTTCCTTGCCGCTGAAAAGTAATTAACAAATAGATTTTTAATTACTTTCTCACTGACTTGCTGTTTACATATTTTATTAAGCACATCTATTTTCTTTTCCTTTTAAAAATGTGCTGTTTTGTCGGAGGGTACTAAATCCAATCCAATGAAATATAGAATTTTGTGGATGCAACTAAACAAAAGGTAAAATAGTTTAACAAGTATTAACACTCCAGAGCAAAGCATAATTTTGAAGGCCAAACAGAGTTTTCATAAGGCAGTTTATTCCATAAACAATTAATTTCATGTCGATGTTTAACTAAATAATATTTTCTATTTGAGTTATTGCATATTCCTTTTGCATTGTAGCCTTTTTTTTATTTTTGGCATTGTGGAGTTGAATTTTAACGCACTTTATTCTCATGCCTGCTTCCTGTGCATAACTTTTCAATAAATACAGCAATTAAGCATGTGTCCTGTTGCTGCTATGGTCCTTCACCAGCAAAAAATAGCATAAATTGATATTTCAGTTTAGTTTAAGAAATGCAGAAGATATATCTTGTTCATAAATGTAATTATATTAAAGCAATTCTATATACAATGTTGTAGTTGTACTCAGAAACCCTGTTTCAGATTAAAATAACTTATTTATCTTGCTCAAATGTTTTAACCGTACACTGCTTCAGTTGTTTTTGAGTTCCTGACTAAAACTTTCTCTCATTCAAATATATATCATATTTCTTTCATGTCAATTCTATGTTTTTAAATCCCAACAGTGGCTATCAAGAAAAGGTCTAGAGTCCCAGGAGTTATGATCACTCAGTTTGTAGAACACCTTCCTGCAGGAAAATCAACACCAGACTTTGCCCGGAAACCAATGACTACAACTGTTCAAGAAGGTAAAGCAAAATACTGCACAGCTTTCATTTTGGCAACGTATTACAACCGGATCATAAAATGCCTCTATCTACAATGTTCTGATTTTACAGCTGTCTTTGTTCAAACTTTTTTCAGGTAAAAAAGCATTTTTTAAAGCTATGGTAAGTGGAGAACCGCCACCTGCTGTTACTTGGGGTCGCAACAATGGTGAAATGGATGACACAGAAAAGTACAGCACCAGATATGATGAAAGAGCAAGAGAACATGTACTCGAGGTGAGCAACGGGTAAAAATAACCATTTTGCCAACACATTCTTAAAGCTTATTGAAGTGTGAGCCAATATTTGATTAAACCTTTTACCATATGGAGACCAATTAGCATTTAGCAAAGGAAATTGCTGAATTTTGTTGGCTACTGAACAAAAGATAAAAAGATAAAGGAGGAAAAAAGGGCTATATTTTAAAACAATCTCTTGCAGTGAAAATAGTGTGAATGAACGTTAAACGTTAAAAGATGAAGAAAAGGATGTCTGTATTTGTCTTCTTGTCACTGGAGGGGAAATTGCCTTGCAAATCTAAAATGCTCGTAATTTCCAAACTAGGAGTGGCATGCAGAAAGGTAGTATTGTATTTAAATTAGTAAGATCAAGGACACTAAAAATATATGATTTTAAATAAAAAGCTGCATATAAAACACCCCCTTCTACAGCATAGAAATATACTTTTAAATTAACAATTTAATGAGCCCAGCAAGCAATTTTTGCCTCAGTGTTTACAACATCAATGTAATACAAGGTTGGATATTTTTAAAAATAGAAATGTGATGTCTCACACCACAACAGTTTAATAAGATAATGTTCCTTTATCAGATCGTGAATGTAAAACTTGACCAAGCGGACAGTTACAAATGCTTTGCAACCAATGAGTATGGTCAAGCCATCTGTTCCGTCACGCTCAATGTTATTGAAGGTAGGATTTCATATTTTCACTTATTAAAGAAGAACATTTTACTACAGCAGCTACTGATCTGCCAATTTGTGTATTGTTGATGTATTGTGTCTTTTCACAGGTTTCAAGAAGAAAACACAAAATGGTATTAAATATTAACATTAACAAGATTCATCTTCTTTTTCTTAGCATGCATTGCTTAATTCAATCTGTCAAGCAATTATTACTTAATGATATTGAAATTTATTTAAAGTCGTAAAACTGAAAGTCTTGTAGTGATTAAAAGATTTTTGCAGAACCTTTTTTCTAAAATGAATTTGATGCTTTTCTTTAGCTAATGTGGCAAAGGATCAGGGAAGTCAGGATTTCAGATCAATGCTCAAGAAAACGTAAGATCAACTTTCGTTTAGCTATTTTCAATCATTTTTAAGTTATGGCACCTGAAGGATTATATTGTTTATGTCTTTCCAGAACTGTAGTCAAAAGAAAAAAACAACTCCCTCAACAAAAAGAGGGAGAAATTGATCCCAAACTCTTGGAATTGCTTATAAGTGCACCAAAGAAAGATTATGAAAGAATCTGTTTGGAGTTTGGAGTTACTGATTTCCGCTGGTTATTGAAGAAACTTAAACAGATAAAAAAGGAGAGGGAAGATGAGCAATCAAAGGTACTGGCAAATATTATTGATAACTGTATAAATATAGAAAATTATACTTTTCAACTAACAAAACAGATTTTCAAGCAAGTAAAGATATTGATTGCATATTGACCTGAACCACTTTGAAAACCAAGGCATGTTGATTTGGTATTAGATTTTTTTCATTTTCTTTGCATGAAAACTTCTTTGCCCTACAGATAAATCAATCATGAATTATGTACTTACATCATAGGTTGTAGAAAATCTGGAGAATGTGAAACAAATTGAAATGAAACCATCTGGGAGAGCTGAATTTAGCTTCGACATGAAACTGCGGGATCCCAACAGTTCAGTTAATCTATATAAGGTAAATCAGTCTCTCATTTGAGCCAAAAACCATCTCAGCAGACAAATATTCTTTGATAAACAAATTTTTCTGACCAGGATGGGATGATGATTCCATATGATGATGACAAAAATTCAAAGCACAGCCTTCAAAAATCAGGGACAAATTATCTTTTCAGCATCAAAGACCCTCAACAAGAGGATGCTGGATTTTATCAGGTAGACGTTGAAGAAACCAATGTTCTCACAACTGACTTTCAAGGTAAATAATTATGATTTCACTTAAATCAAAATTTTAATAGTCATATTAGAAGTTCATTGAGAATATTTAACCATATCATCATATTTCCAACGTTCCAAGTACCTGATGTGGAGTTTGTAGCAAAAATCAAAAACACCAAAGTCACTCAGAATGAGGATGCCATCTTTCAGTGTGTTTTGTCCACACCACTTAACAAAATTACTTGGTCAAAGGAGGACGCATCCCTGGAAGATGGTGGTAAATATGAGATCACTATCTCAGAGGACAAACTTACACATACACTAAAAATAAAAGATTGCCAAATGGCAGATAAGGGAGAATACTATGCCATTGCTGGCATTACTTCCAGCAGTGCCTCCCTCACAGTTCAAGGTACAGTACACCGTTCTTTTTTGTTATGATTATGGAATATTGCTATATTATAAAACACAATGATACTCCTAACTGTTTACAGGGTCTGCAAATTGTGTTTGATGTTTAATTATTTATATCCTTTCTTGCTTGTTTGCTGTCATTCAGCGGATTCAGGTGGGGGTAAAAGCATTAAAGCCATCGATGGGACTAAAGTGGGGTCGGAAGAGCAGCAGAAGGTTCCAAAAGAAAGTGCTGAAATAGACACAGCAAAGCAAGCAGATGCTGAGTATGATGCTGGTAATGGATCAGACAAAGCTGCACAAGAAAATGTAGAGGATGGCAAAGATGGTAATGGTGAAAACAGAATTGATGGAACAGGCAAAGGAAATGATGGAGACAACGATGATAGTGATGGCAAGTCTAAAAGTTTCCTGGGGAATGAAGAAGATAAAAGCACAACAGATGATGGCAGTGATAAGAAAAAGAAACGCTCCAAAGCTGCTCCTATTGATTCTGACAGTGTCTCAGGTAAAACATTCTAAAAACCTGACACTGCAATTTACGTCACAGGTTGATATAAAGAATGTATTGTTAGCAAAAAGAAGGCTAAAATGTGTATTTACACAGACTAAGCCTACAGAGTTATATATGTGTGGCCATTACAGTATTTTAACCAAAAGAAAACAGGTAACAATTGAACAATGTTGATGAAATAAAACACAAACATTTTAGTTGTCTATTAAAAGAAGATTTTATGCAAATATATAAATAAACTGTTATTTTATTTCTAGAATTCAAAGATTATAATATTAAATAACACAACTTATTTACTGTCTGCAATCCATTACATTTATAACAGAGTTAATCGTAGGAAAATGATTTGCCTTAGGACATTAAGAACAAGTGCACCTGGTTTAAGATGTATGTAAAGAATCAGTATAGAGATTTAGATCTGAAATTCTCAATGCTAAAAAAAATAAAATGTTTCTATGATGTTTGTAAGTGCATAGCTTCTCTGAAAACTATCTTATGTTGATTTTATATTGTAAAATGCAGACAGAGGGGTTCAGTTTGTTAGAGGACTGTCAGATACAGATGCCAAAGTTGGAGAACGAGCAGAGCTGTCCTGCAAACTTAGCAGTGAAACCTCTGAGGGACGCTGGTATAAAAATGGGAAGCTGGTAAGTCAAGAACAGAACTGAATTGTTTAGTTAATGAAACATCTAAAATTTTTATAAAGAGAAATATTTTAGAAATAATATTTTGCATTGAATTTCTTGGTATCTCTTCATTTGATAAGCTGACAGATGAGGACGGGGTTACAATAATCAAAGATGGAGCCTTACACATATTGGTGATTAAATGCTGTTCTAAAGATGACACTGCTGTATATCGCTTTGAAGCTGAGGGACGTAAATCAGAGGCAACACTGAATGTTAAAGGTAAGAATAATAATAAGAAATTTGGAAAGTTTTAATGGCAAATTTATCAGCTGAACCTTTTCTTTTCCCCTTTTTACCCAATAGACCCACCAAGACTTGACTCTGATGCCTTAGGGGAATTTACAAATCCAGTCATTGTTAGGGTGGGTGAGAACGCACAATGGAAGCTTCCCTTCTCAGGTGGAGAACCAATGAACATACAGTGGTACAAGAATGACGACAAGCTTCTGCCAGGGGTAAATGTGAAAATTGAAACCTCAGATACTGAGAGCCAGCTGCGCCTTACCAAGTGTCAAAGGAAAGACACTGGAGAAGTCAAAATCAAAATCAAGAATGAGTTTGGCATTGTAGAAGCAATGTCAAAACTGATAGTACTTGGTAAGTTTAAGGTGAAAAAAAAAAGTTTGAGGTTTGCTTTGATAACAGATGAATGCTTTTTGTCCTTAACAAAATATAATTGGTACTCATTTTGCCAACAGATAAACCGACACCCCCACAAGGCCCTGTGGAGATAATAGAAAGCGCAGTTACTTCTGTTGAATTCAAATGGAAACCACCAAAAGACAACGGTGGTTGCCCCATTACGAACTATATCATAGAACGGCAACAAGTGGGGCGAAATAAGTGGTTGAATCTTGGAGAAATCCCTGGCACCCCTTGCTACAAAGACACTGATGTGGACCCTGGCAGAAGATACTGCTACAGGATTAGAGCCAAGAATGCTGAAGGCATCAGTGATTACCTGCAGACAGGGGACATACCAGCTGGTGTATTACGTAAATATTGACCCTTTTTTCATATGGTTTTCATTTTTATCATGTTGATGAAACCATGCATATAAAGTTTAGACTTCGGAAATACAATTACAAACAACCCAAATGTGAAATAATACAAAAGGAAGCTGATTTTAGGGACATGTAGCTACTGCACACATGCAGAATTCCACAAAATATTAAAAAAATGAAGTAATCTAGTATGTTTGCCCCAGGTTATCCCGGACCACCAACAACACCTAAAGTAGTGAGTGCATTCAATGACTGCATCAACCTCTCGTGGAGTCCACCCTGTGATACAGGGGGAACCAAAATTTTGGGGTACAATTTGGAGAAGAATAAGATAGGCACAAATTACTGGAGTCTTGTAAACCAGGAAGCACCAATTACAGGTATCATATAAATCAATCTTTAGGTGTTTACCATTTGATGGTTTTTAGCAGTGCATGACATTAGTCTACTTCAACAGGAACAGGGGGTGATATAAAAGCTGCTTTTTTTCTCCCTTCTTAGATACAAGATTTGCAGTAAATGATGTTTTTGAAGGTGCAGCATATCAGTTTAGAGTGTCTGCCATCAACCTATCTGGTGCTGGAGAGCCCAGTATTCCATGTGAGGCAGTTATTGCAAGAGATCCTAAGAGTAAGTCAATTACACTCAAAGCTCCTGATTTTTTTTGTTTTTAAACACACACAAAATATTTTGAAACATATCTTAGATGAAAGATATAAATATATCACTGCTTTGTAATTTACCCCCCTATTGTGTGCTTTCAGAGCCTCCAGGGAAAGTAACAGACCTTAAATTAACCTCCTCCAGCTACACAACATTTTCATTGTCTTGGACAAAACCAAAAGAAGTGAAAGGGATAGAAGATGAAGCCCAGGGTTACTATGTGGAAATCAGACTGATAGAGAGCCTTGAATGGACCCGCTGTAACGCCTCTCCAATTAGCTTAACTTCCTACACCGTGCTGGGCCTCAAAACAATGGCTGCCTACTGGGTGAGAGTAATTGCAACAAATTATGGAGGGGATGGAGAACCTCAGGACTTGGATAATTACATCATAGCCATGCCACCTCCTGGTAAGATATTTGGTTGTTGATGGGTTTATATGTTTACCTCTTTTATATAATTCTTTTTGGTAAAAAATAACATTTTGTGCCCAAATAGAGCAGATTTCCTTTGAAATTATGTATGTATGTATGGATGTATGTATGTATGTATGTATGTATGGATGTATGCAAGTATGTATGGATGGATGGATGGATGGATGGATGGATGGATGGATGGATGGATGGACGGACGGACAGATGGACGGACAGATGGATGGAGTTTGAAAGCAAAACTAGTGTCAATTGGAGATGATGTAGAAAGTCTACAGAAATAAAACTCTCCAACTTGAACAACAAAAAAAAGCAAAACGAGAATAAGAAAAATTCACAATTCGACCCATCATTTTAAAGCTATAAAAGTTTTTCCAGTCTCTGTACATATTTCATACATATTATTTCCCCCTATTATGTAGGTCTGTGATTACTAAACAAAAAACATATTAATATTAACCACACCCTGCTACTTGGAAAAAAGTAAGTAGTAAGTAGTAGTCCGTAAGATTTTAAACCTATATTGCTAAATCTAACATACAGTCAAACCAAGGTTTAAGGACCGTAACATGAAGAGCTTGATGGTGGTGAAATCTGGGAACACTGTTCGACTCAACATCAGTTATGAGGTATACAATATTTTATGTAAGTTTTCTTTGCTTGGGTAATGTGTAAATGTGCTCCATTCAATATGATTTTTGTATGTTTCTGTTTGTATTATCTATAGGCTTCACCAATGCCTGAAATCTCTTGGCTAAAAGATGGAATTCCGTTACTCAAACATGTGACTGTAACCAACTCTGATAGAGGATCTCAGTTATTAATTCCCACATCTGAGAGATCAGATAGTGGTATCTACATAATTACTATGAAGAACATGGTTGGCCAGGAAAGCTTCAGTGTTGAAATCAGAGTTACAGGTAAAAATTCAGCAGTTCTATTAAATTCTATTCATTTTATTTATATAGAGCCAATTCACAACACGTCATCTCAAGGCACTTTACAGAGACAATTTAATCAGATGACATAGTCAGATTGATCAAAAATGTTTTACTAAAGCAAACCAGCAGATCGCATCGACTCATTGACTTGACAGCAATCCCGAACACTGACCATATATGTAGCAACAGTGGAGAGGAAAAACTAGCGTTTAACAGGAAGAAACCTCCAACAGAACCAGGCTCTTTGTGTCGAGGCCGGCTGGGGTTCAAAGAGACAGAAGCAGACAAAAACAGAGATATAAAAGGTAACTGTCATCCAGCTCCACAGGCGGGCCCGTCTAGGAAAGACACAGCCAGGCAGACGCGCTCCGAGCCAGCTGCCATGTCTGAGGATGAAAGAGCACATCCAGTTAGTCACAGTAAGAGCAACAGGACAACACTGAAAAAGAGTCCAAGCTCCAACATCTATAAACAAAGGTGTTGATGATAGCAGCCCAGCCAACATTTCTCTCTAGGATGGCACTAGACCTGACAAAGCCATTATGATCAGAAAAAACAGAGAGAGAATAAAGTGAGAATAGAGATATGATGAAGCAGATAGAATGATAAGAAGTGGTCCCTATGTCCTCCAGAAGTCTAAGCTTATAGCAGCATAACTGTAGAGAAAGTAGAGGATTACCTGAGCCACTCTAACTATAAGCTTAATCAAAAAGGAAAGTTTTAATCCTAGCCTTCAAAGTTGTCTTGCTTTTGCAGGCAGAGGAGCTCATTTACTGGCAATTCTGAGCATTAAGTTGAGTCACACACACATGTTGTGTCACACTATCCTTTTGGGGACTTTCTATTGACTTTCATTCATTTCCCACTCATTTCTACGGCCTGACCCTTACCCTTAACCTATTCATTGCCAACACATGCCTAACTCGAAGTCTAACATAATTCTTACCTTATTCCTAAACCTAACCCCCACCTCAAGAAGAGAACTTCCCCTCATGGGGACCAGTCCCCACAAGTACCTATAAGTCCCCAAAATTGAGCATATTTCTGAGAAATTGTCCCCACATGGTTGCACAAACATGGCCACACAGACAGACAGACAGACAGACAGACAGACAGATAGATAGATAGACAGATAGATAGACAGATAGATAGATAGATAGACAGACAGACAGACAGACAGACAGACAGACAGACAGACAGACAGACA